>JABASC010002664.1:0-16682 GCA_019776185.1 Plutomurus gul
CAGGGAAATATTTTAAAACGAAAAGCTCCCTCATTGTTTTTTTAAATATGGCCAAGAATCGACTGAGACACAAAAAAGTGAAAAATTCAAACCACTTTTTTTTTCTCGCTATCCTATTATATTCAAACTCGCATAAACTTTTAATTTTCCAAGAAACGTCCTTCGAAAGCTTCGTGACGCGTGACTCTATATCCAATTTGAAACCTGCTAGAGTGGGCCTAATGTATAGAATCGCAATTAAAATCATTTGATTACTTCCGTGTGCTAATGAAGAGTTAAGCAGATTTAATTGCAGTCTGAGTATAATCGAGGTATAATCGAGGAAATAATGTGAGCTTCTCAGAATTGGAAAATATTTCTTCGGGAAACCCTATACGTTCAATTTTAAATGGATCAAATTACTTTTTTGAAGGCAAGCCGAAAACCGATGAATTGTACTGCAACTGAAAATATACAATTATAAATACTTTAATTCGTTCATAGGATAGTTTAGACCTGTAATCAGCCACTAACGATAAGGATAAGATATTTTATAAAAGTTACCGCACTTCGAGAAATAGCGCCCGTCTTACCAGATGGAATTTGGTTTGCAGAGAGGGGGTCCACAGATTGAACATTATGTTGACCCCAAGCTCCGTCAAATATTTTGGAATTATTACAAGCGTCTTATCCTCCATTTACGCTTTGCCTTACAAATGGGACATCGTTAACCGCAAATTCATAACGACCAAGTCCAAAATTCATTTGTTTTGCTGGAATCTGATGGGATGTCACACGATTTTGTATTCTCTATTCTGTGCTTACAACTGCTACGGAGAAGTACAGCGCAAGAGAAAAGATTATCCTCAGCTCACGATGACTTTTGCATGGGCCACTGGATATTTTTTGGTTGCGACCACCTACCTAAATGTAAAAGTGAAAAGCAGGAGTATCATTTGGTTCTTCGTACAACTTGTTAAGGTCAACCAAATATTACAAAGTAAGTGTTTTACAATTTAGCCAGTACGTTTTAGGTAACAGTTTTTTTTGGCGTGGGCGTTTAACGCAGCAATTTTGTTGGTTGACAGAGAAATCCAGAAATATCAGGAAGAAATATCATGCGATCAATATTATGATATTTAGTCTCATCTACATGTTCGTAGCATCCGTAGCGATATACATAGCTCAATTCTACTATTTTCGAAGCAAAAATCATTATTTATATTCACTTGTTGCAAAAGAGTATCAAACGAGAACAGTATTTGCTCTTTTCCTCATTTTCGAAATTTCTTCGAAAACTTTCATGTGTGGTCTCTATTTGTGGCACATTCTACTTCTCTCCATGTACGTGCTGATCGCACCTTATTGGATGAAACACAGCAGGTAATTAATTACATACAAATTTATTATCAGGGACATAATCTTAATGCTATTTCGGAGAGCTCCATTTCTTGGCCGGTAGCAGCGATGGGCAAAACCCTGGTTTTTTAACAATAAACCCCGACCCATGGGTTTATGGGGTTTTTTATGTTCCAAAGTATACGATTTATTGTACAGAATACTTAAGAAATTGATGATTTCTATATGAATTAATGTTATTCATTAATCACATACAAATATGTAACTATACTAAACTCAAATATTTAATGTAGTCAAGCTTAAAGATTGTGTGATACATTATGTTGTTTGTTTTTCTCCAACCGCGTCTAGGAAATCGCCAGAGAAGCAACTCCAAGAATTCAAAATACTGCATATTCTTAATACCTGCTACCACAGCTGCAATACGATGGTGTACACATTTCCGTTAATCGTGGGGCCCTTTGGCCTGGGATTTATCCTAGGAGTGTTTGGAATGATAAGGTTCTACGGGAAAATCTCTATTTTCTACTACGTAGTTTATATCTTAATTGTAATAGCTTGTGTATTTTTTGTCACATTGGTGCTGTTGACTGCTGCTAATGTTTACGACACAAGCACCATATACCACAATGCACTAAAACATAATGCATCCAGAAACAAACTATTTCGACTGCAAATCAAAAGTTTGAAACCGTTTGGCATACGAATTGGCGTTTTGAAAACTGTTCGCTATATTTATGTTTTCATGTATTACTTAAATATTTCAAATTTTCTTTTTTCAGTTTTGATCGCGTATCCAGTGAATTAAAATTTAAAAACTCTTTTTATTAATTTACATTAAGTAATTTTTGGGAGGGTTTCTATAATTGCTCCATTGTAATTAAAAACTTTCAATGGATTAAATGGTAAAGTAGCAAAATTAAGTCTTCTTTTCATATTATATATATACATACAAGGTGACATTTGCAATGTACACAATGTTATCATGTTTCAATTATTTATGTATCGTTCACTTTGTAAATTTGGTAATTTGAATCAAATAGTGGATTTTAGGCCCATAGTTTATTTGAATATCTCCCTGATTCAGTGTATACAAAGGCGTATTTAGTGGGCACAGTGTTTCAGTGCCCCGATCATTGTAGTGCTTCTCACAGGAAGGATGGGGAAGGCAAGGTGGGAGGAGTTAAACTAACGTGAGCTAAGCTGCACCCGCTTGCCCTCACCTCAATCTCCATTCTAAATAAGCCGATGATTGTATGAGTATTTAGAATGAGTAACACTAAATTGCAATATTTTAATGAACGCAAATTATTTGGAAATGCGAACGGGGCTTGCATCGTCTAATTATATTATTAAACCAATGGAAGTATGATTCACAATCGATACATATATAGATTACTGAATCTAGCCATTACTGATGTGCCGATAGGTGTTGATGAACCTTGGCCTATATATAGAATACTGATACGTGACCTATAGAATTTTGTACCTATAAAAATATGTCGGCATAAAAAATATAATAATCTTTCAGTGAATACGAGCCAATGCAAGTGCATGCAATTTTTCCTAATAGACAAGGGAAGGTTTACCAATTCACCTTTTTGGAACATCTGATAAACATAGATACTTTCACCCATTTAGAATTAGGGTTTCCCTGAATGAAGATGAGCCAAAATACACCTTTTTATTTAAAACGATTAAAATTGCAACAGGAGAAGGGTACAAGCCAAAAGTACTCGTGGCAGATTGTGAAGAAGCCATAACCAATGTTTCCAATTCTGGATCAAAAACTTTAAAAAAAATCTGATATAATAATGTATGATGGGTTTTAATAAAAATAATAGCTGGAGGTCAGTTGATACCTACAGGTCAGGGCAGCCCCGATTGTGGAAAGTTATAATGACTCCCCCAGAGAATGCTTGGAACAAAACACTATCACTTGCATTGGCATTCAAAACACTTGTGTAAGCATATCATTTTTGCAATAACAAAAATGTTTCAAATTACCACCGGAAGCGAAAACAGTAGTAATTGGTCAGTAACGCAAACGTATAAGACCTACTGTTGCCAAAAAGGCGTTTGTTGTACAATAAATGACTACTGTAATATTGTATTCTACAATTTTTATATTATTTTGTCCAATATGTGGCTTGATTCAAGTTGTTTAATTTACTTATGTCTTTCCATTAAATAAAGCTTCGCGTATTCACTCAAAGATTATTATATTTTTTGTGCCCACACCTTTGTATAGTTAAAAAAACTGTATAGGTTTTGTATCAGTATTCTATAGGCCATGGTTCATCAGCACCTATCGGCACACTCAGTAATGGCTAGATTCAGTAATCTATACATGTGTATCGATTGTGAATAACTACAGGGCAATTTAATTACAACCCACCAATTAAGTCCTACAGCCAGGTCTTTATTTTGCCTGGTCTGACTCCATAATCCAGAATCTGATTTCATTTATTCGCTTGGAAGGGTTATGTATACCCAACAAAATTACCCAGTTAACTCTTACCATTCAAATGCGTTGAAACACTGTGCAGCCGTCATTACTGTGTCAATAGACTATTCTTAGATACTTAACGGCATAAAAAATAGGCGATTATTTCCTAAATTCTTTGTATTTGCTAACGTTATATAACAAACGAAAAGTATTTACTTAAATAAAAAGTTTACACAATATTCATCATATTCATAACAACATTGTTACAATAACCAGTGAGCTCATTTACCAATTTCTTAATTGAAAATTACCTAATCCGATTCAGTAAGTTTTCATAAAATTGAATGTATATAACCCACCAAAATTCATAAAAGGTCTCAAAAGTGCTATTGAAATCGTGTTAATTCAAAATGCTTTCAAAAGAAGCGTTGGAAGATTTTGGAAGATATGTCAATATTATGCAATTCGCGAAATCATCTCCATTTTGGTGGAATCATTCCACTGCAACTTATTCCTTGAAAAAGGGCAAAGTTCAAACAGTTGTGTGGAGATTTGTGGCTTTTCAGTACATAATGGCCAACATATACGATTTGATCCAGTTAATTATAATATTTTCAAGTAAGACTGAAAGACAAAATTTGACATGTCTCACAATAACTTTAATATTTTCCATGGGGTATATGATGGCATCAATTTCTTACTATACTGTAAACTATAAAAGGGAAAACATGGTTTCCTTTTTCAGTGGACTCGTAAAACTCGATTCAGCTTTCGAAAAAGGTGAGTTACTATTTCATTTCATGGAAAGCTATTAAACCGCACACTTTTTGAACGAGACTTCCAATTCTTTTTTAAACAAAATTTAAAATTGCTTTAAGCTTGATTTATGGTTTAAATTGACATTTTGAATATTTTATTGAATATATATTAATACCAAAATAATTTAATTATTTAATGTCGAATATATGCAGAAATGAAAGTGGTAGGAAGCTCCGAGGGAAAAAATATAATTCTCTCAAAAATCATAGCAACGTTGACAAAATTGATAACTCTGATGGGGTTCGTCTTTACTATAATAATTACATCGACCGAATTAGTAATGTACAACGAACGTGTGGCTTTGACATGGCTGCTGCCCCAGTCTCTCCGAACTGTTCCAATTTTGCTGGTGTTCCTGCCGTGGAATTTGCACATGAAATTTGCGACTGTTACTTCCGCATTGTTACCAATACTCTACATGCAATTCTACGTGATCGTGGCACCATATTGGATGACAACATTAAGGTAACACATCAATGAATTAGTATAACTAAAAAAAATTTCGTCCCGAAAAAGGAGGTTTTTGTCCAGTTAATATTTTTTAATAAAATTGAATTGAAAGTTTTAACAAAAAATGGAACTACCCAATGATAAATATTTAAAAATACTTTTCATATTCATGGTAATGTATGCATCCACGAAGTTTTAATAATAATTTTGTCTCAAAATTTCAGTTCGCACCCGAAATCCAAGAAACGCATTTTGGCAATCAAACAATTGAGCATTTTGAATGCTCATTTTAACGACAGTTTGGCGGGATGTTACGTTCCGATTTTAAGTTGGCTTCTTTTTATCTTACTTGTCCTTCCTTTGTTCGCGACGATTCGATTTTATGACAAAGTCCATGTAATCATCTATTCTATGTATCCAATGTGTGTAACTGGGTGTGCAATTTTATCGACGGCTTTGTTAATCTACGCGTCGGAAGTATACGAACAGTCGGAATTGTATTTGTTAAAGCTCAAGTCGTGTCCAAGCCAGGATGCTGTCACGCGCAGAGAAATTAAAAGCTTGAGACGATTTGGTGTACGTGTCGGTTTTCTGGGAGTTATTCGATATTTTTTTATTTTTGCTTTCATTATTACTGTTTCCAATTATACCTCGACACTTTTAATAATTATGCCCGCTAACATGTTTGATTCATCTAATTGAATGTACATATGTTAAATTTCTTTCTATTTTAACACAATGCTTTACCAGAAGGCTGCAAGCTATCCGCGCCGAGAGTGGATTTAGGCATAGGAACATAAATCTCGTAGGTTTTTGCCGGCCAATTCATGCATTGATTTTAGTGAAAATGACGTCATTTTCCACCAATAGAATCAATTAGAAGTTTTGTCCGTTAAAAAGACCACAGCCTTTTAGCAGCCTATGTAGGGGAAAGGACAGATTTGCCAATCTTTTGATGAGATGGCCCAGTTACAACTGAGGTGGTTGAAATATTCCACTATAGCGGAAATCGAATTTCAGATTCCCTTTACCATAAAAGTTTAATCTGGCTCAACCCCCGTAAACTGAGTCCGGATCCGCCCCTGTCGGCTACAACACTAATATTTGACCTTCCTTCGTGCATTTTGTATTCAATCTTTCTGTTCCAACAATGATAACCAGAAGGATATTTTTCATCATTAATTATTCGATTAATTATACCTTTCAAATTAAAGCGACAAACTATGACACATTGTCACTGTACCAGATAGCATTACCATATTTCAAACTGCATTCTGTGTGAACAAAAATCAGGAATTGTGTGAAAAAACTTTCTTTGGATTCAAATATATTACATCCTTCATGACAGATGTGGCAATTACTGTTTTCCTAGGCAATTCGTGCCACCTGTTCAATTGTCATGTAAATTAAAATAAAAGGCCAACAATTTGTATAAAAATCTTCATCAAAGTGCCACTTAACATCTGATTTTATCGCTGCCTACTGCCATCATCATGAGAGCTCAATTTTGCATCGCAATTGTGGCCACCTGTTTGATTCTTGGAGGGTCAGCAGAAAATAAAAATGAATCAGGTAATTCAACAGTTTTAAAAAGAGCATTACAATTTATTAAATTTTCAAACTTGAAACCAAAAGTGAATATTAAATAATTGCAGTCGCCAATCCGGTGGAGCCAAATGAAAACTATTGCCCACAACTCTGCTACAACACACGCTGTCACGCTCACTCTGAAGGGAGCTGGTGCCCGGAAAACATGATCACAAAGAGTTGGGCCACTTGTGCAGGAGGACTGGCTAAATGGGAAGTATGTTGTACTCCAGAACCTGTCATTCCCTTTCCTTGAAGAACGACTTTAAAATGCTGTTTTTCTGCCTAATTCGTAGCAAATTTATGCCGGTGAAATGAATAACCACATAAAACCATCTCTACATCTCGCTATCCAATAAAACCTGTCAATATTTGAAATTGCACATCAAAATTGTGTTATTTTAATTATTACCCAATTTTTTAATTGCCTTATAATTTCATTCAAGCGGATAACTGTAATTCAACCTTTTTAGCATTTTGTCCACGTTGACCCGGTCAAAATATGTATAAAAACTTGGTGGTTCCTCAATAGTATCACGCTGCCCCACATTTGACGGAAGATTGGTTCACACACTATAATAAAATCATCTCGTTGGTAGTCAGTGGATATTTCCATCATCTACTTCCATTGGGTAGAGCCAAAGTCCAGTAAATTCTTATACGAATTTACATAACATTTTCCTGTACACTAATTTCCACTTTACATCACAATTATCGGAATATGGGTAAGGGTTAACCCCTATCCTCTTGAGAATTCGTACCAGAAATTGCGAGTGGAATGTAGTTTAATATAAAATACTACATATGTATTTGAGGTATTATTGAAGACTTGAAAAAATTTGCCCTCTTGATTTCCCCAAACCAACGGTAAAATCATCGAATCAGAGAAATTTTGTGTATTTTTACATCAACTGATCAAATCAATGAGAATGTCAACGAATACGATCTACCGTATCCGTTATCTTAGACCTACAGAGGTCTAACAGCAGGCAGAATCATCGTACATACATTGTATCACAATTCCAATCACAACATGCGTTTAGTTTAGCTTAGATTAAATTACGGAGAGCATACCACTAATGCATGCAATGGAACCATAATGTCTCAACGCCGGAAGTACTTGCGTCTTCATAATAATTTTGGTACTTGGACTCTTCTGGGCGCTTCGATAAAGTCATAAAAGCTCAAAAAGTGCAAATGTAACTGTGTGAGGCATGATTTTTTGAGCCGGCGTTTGCTCCTCCTTTGATCTACACGAAGTTGCTCTGAACAGGTTTGAAATATTATTTCGAAACGCGTCGTTGTAAATCCAATAGACGAAAGGGTTAAAACAACAGCTAAAAACAATGTCAATTTTCAGTAAAAATAAATTATTTCAAGCATTTGTCCTGATCAAAATGTATATACCACTACTAATCCATTGTAAGGTAACAGCGTATTATTATACCTATCCCATTACTTAAATGTTCACCTGCAAAATTTCATCCAAATGAACAGTAAGGAGGTAGTTGATTGATCACAATATCGCATATTAGTAGAATATGCATCGACAGTTAAGATGCTGTAAATAGACGATGGCATCCAACAGATTATGTATACGGCGGCAGTGGTAATGAGCAATTTGATTGTTTTCCAGCTTTGCAATCGCATCGGATAGTTGTGGGAATTATCCAAATCGCTGTCAATATTTCTCCCCCAGACTGCACACATGTTCATGACAATTTAAATGTTTATTCTGTTTTTACAGAATACTGAATGTACAATGCACCATGGTTATAACTTTTGGCCGTTAGAAGTACAAAAAGGTGCAAAAAACAAAAATCAAGATTATTTAGTTGTAATTTTTCACCATTCACAACTGACCTTTGAATGAAACTAGTCCGTAGGCAGCAATCAGAACGAAGAAAGTAATCCAAAAATGGACACAATTTGCTAGAATTAATAATAGACTGTCTGATTTTAGAGGAGTAAACTGCAAGTGATAGGATTCATCAGTATCGCTTGTAATCAAAGGGCCACCTGATGTGAAATATCTCTGAAACTCGATTTTTGGTGAACTCAAAAGTACAATTGCCGTTGACAAAATCCAAATTGTAATGGACATTTTAACCCCACGACTAGAAGGGGAATTCCAATCCCTGGAATGGTAGTAAAATGGAAAGAACACTGATATCCATCTGTCAATGGCGACCACTGCCATTGTCATTGATGACACTTGAAAGAATGATAGCTGAACCACTTTGTTAGTCACACAGCAAAATTTCCCACAATAATTATCTATGAAATGATCAGAGCACAAAAAAAGACCACTGAAGAAGCTCAGCACACATAAAATATCTGATATGGCCATGTTAGCCATCAGAATGTGAGCAGATGTGAACATCTTTGGAATCCTAAACACAATCTTCACAACAACAAAATTACTCACGAGAGCGACAACTCCTGCCATGGAGGAAAGAAAAAGGTACATGGCATCCCTTAGCAGGTGGCTGCAAATTGCTGACTCTGCATCCTTGGAGTCCATCCTTTTATTTGTGCAAATGACCAGAGATGGTCGAGTAACTTTTTTTATCTTTGTCAAGTTACAGTATCTTGAGCTCATAGCTTGCTAGAAAATGAAGTCTGAGCAATGAATTTTTGCAAAGAGATCCAAATTTACCGAAGCCACCGGAAAATATTACCAAGATACACATTTTACCTGAAAATGTATTGTATATGTACAGAGCTGTCAAGATACTCTCTACCTTTCATTACAAAAGGTTCTCCACACTCCAACTCTTTGATTTTTCATCGTATTTCGACCGCAATGCACCAAATTCCCGTTTTCACGCACCCTGCTGTCATGCACAGCACCTCTCCCACCCTCCCCACACCGGCACTATAGATAGAAAAAGAAACAAAGTGGCTCAATGCACATAAAAATGAACATTCTCTGTGATTGACCACCGCAGTAATACACAACTCCGCACGTAGCAAACGCCAGACCCAGACTCCAGGAGATCTGTTTACTGGAAATGCCGTTAGCGGTGTTCTCGTCATGACGAAATAGAATTATTGAGAAAATGCAGAATGACGAAACGTTTGCTAATGGAGTAAGTGTAGTTTAATCCGAGTCTCCTAGGGATTATATAATATCTGTTACATTCCTTTTGAATTCTAATATACGTGGAATTAATTTTGCTAAGAGACAACCCCCAAATTAAGCAATAGGTTATTACACGTCAAAGTCGTATTCTAGTTCAGGACTCAAATGTTACGAAAATTTGCCTTTTTAGAAATACAGGTAGTCACAACGTTATCGCTGGAAAACGAATCCTAAGTATATAAGGCTGTATCGAATCGTTTGGCATAATAATATCCATTTTACAAGGTTTTAGCTGTATTTATGAAAAATTGTATAATTTATTTATTATAACTTTATTTGAATAAGTAATTCACTGCAAAATTATTGTTGGGTTCTGGCAATGTCATATGCAAAGAACGATTGTCCGAATTTGCAACTGCTGCAGCCGACTGGACAATTATCCGATCAGTGTCAATGTGATATTCTACTGAGCCGCCTCCATACGCAAAAATTACAATGTGGTATAGTAATGGTATCAAATAAATATATTTTATCCAAACAGCAACAGCAGGTGCAGCCATTCATTTGAAATTAAGTAGATATGTTAAATAATTTTCATTTCTGTTATGCATGAGTGTGTACTTATTTTTCTCGAAGTAAAACGATTTCGATTGTGCAAATTATAAAACTTTCCACCTCCCAAGCGAAAGAGCAAAAGCACCATCACTATTATCCACATTAATATTTTTCGTTAGCATTTATTCGTTCCATCAAAACGTACATTTACTGTAATACCCTTTATAAATAAAATGGTGTTTACATTTGTAGATACTAACGCTTCGGTTAGACTTTTCCTTTCATTTTGCTTTGTTTTCATTTCATTTTTCTTTTCTCCCAATTTCGGCTTTGGAATTTATACTTTTTTAAATTTTCACTTCATTTTCCTTTCATTTTGCTTTCCTTTTCCAAAGTACATTGGCCATGTGCTTTTAGATGAGGAAAATAAAAGCAATTTGAGTATAAACCAAGGTGGTTGCACATGACAAGTATGACAACTGAGACTTTTATAGGTTGCTTAATGGTAGTTTCGTATCGTAACCGTTACATTAATCATTCTCCGCCCAAGTGTGCAATTTACACATCAACCCGCGAAGGTCGTAATATCTTACTCCGTGAGAGGTCTCCAGTTCTCCTTTGTATATAAATTTCATGACTCTGTTTGCAGAAGCATGCAAATCTGGTCTGACAATTTTTATGAGTTCTGGCATTGGAATCAACTGAATGTGCGTCGATAGCATTGCAGGTCGATGCAGCAAAGATTCCTTCCAACTCTCGTGATCGGGTGGAGCCGTCCAGTAATAGTAAGTATCTCCCCCAGTGGCACAAAATTTCGTGTTTGACTCACTTTCCGTTTCTTCCAGTATTCTTATGTTTTCAATCGGCTCTTTGGTAGCAAAACTTTGGTCTAGTTGTCTCCAAACAGTACGACTAGGAGTTATCTGTAAGGCTCCTCCTCCACACGCATACTTCACAACATGTGTGCCATATGTGTCAAAAAACATTCTCCACTGCTGCTGTAACATCCCTTTTGAGAAGTAAGAAAGCTGTGAGTAACTAGGAATATTAGTATGGATTGTTGGCAGAGATTGCACAGAATTTAAAAAATCCCGATTAAATGGTGGAGGCCATCCGAATATTTCACCCGAGAAAAAAATGTGCTCTTTGTACCATGAACGAACAGCTGTTGAATGAGTACCGTTATGAATGTTAATCCCGGGGCGAAAATCTCCAAGAAATTTCACATTGTGCGGAATTGTTTCATCCGGGGAGGAAATCATCAGCTCCTTTCTTAAAAATGTATTTGAACCATTTCTGGATGAAAACTGATGGAATTTGTACTCTACACGGGGACAGATATGTTTGTAGCGAATGTGCTCACTTAGTGTTGAAGTGAATGGAGTTGTGCGTAGTAGCAAACCCCACTGGGCATTGTAGCCGTAGCCAACCCCGGCAAAGCTACGGGATTCAATTTGGGGGCCAAAGTCGTAAAAAGAAAATTCAATCGCATTATAAATCCCCAAGAGATAAGACATGGAGCAGGAAGTTATATCACGCACAGATTCTTGAACGGGTCTAAATATTAAAATAAAATTTCGGTTAGATTCACAAATCCGTACCGATAAGCTAATAGCTTGGTGCAAAATATTCAACTCCCTCCACACTTCGCTATACAAAATATCTTTGTCTCGGGTTACACTATCTGGAATTTTTAACTTTTTAATGTTTACGGCAAATTCACTTTTCAATTTTAACACTATTGATTTGATATTTTCAATGTTCAAAATCTCCGTTATGTTTGACCTGCCCGGCCGTTGTGCCACTGGTGGCTTAAGGGTGGTCAGTTTTGTTGGAACAGGCTTGTTTGTTGTTGTCGGCCCTCTTCTTGTGGTTGTAGGTTTTGGTGTTGTCGGCCCTCTTCTTGTGGTTGTAGGTTTTGGTGTTGTCGGCCCTACTTCTTGTGGTTGTAGGTTTTTGTGTTGTAGTTGTTGCTGAAGGTTTCCACCTTCTTGTGGTGGTTGTTGTTGTGGTTGTTGTTGTGGTTGTAGATTCCGGCCTTTTTGTTGTTGTTGTGGTTGTAGATTCCGGCCTTTTTGTTGTTGTAGTGGTTTGATGTGTAACTGCTGGTTGCAATGTTGGAATTGAGTACGGTGTAACATTTGTGCTCTCCGTTGTAGTGGACTGTCGCTTGTATACAAACGTGCCATCCAAAACTGCTGCTATCGCTTTTTCCATGTCAGAAGCCTTGGATGGGTGTTCTTCCTTTATAAATGCGCTTAATGGTTTAAGTTGTAAATTAGATTCAAGAATGATGGGCGCGTACACCAGGGATTCTAACCAGCTCTCATAAATATGTTTAGATGTATTCACATCGAAGGGATCCAATTTGTGCACTCGATTTCTGAAGGAACCACTATTCAGCCTCATTTCTCCTTTGAATGAGTAATTCACTGCAAAATTATTGTTGGGTTCTGGCAATGCCATATGGAAAGAACGATTGTCCGAATTGGCAGCCGACTGGACAATTATCCGATCAATGTCAATGTGATATTCTACTGAGCCGCCTCCATACGCAAAAATGACAATGTGGGTGCCATACGTGTTGAGAAAACTTAGCCACTCAGTGCATGACTCCCTATCATAGAAATCAAGAGGCGGGAGTTCATTCAAAAATTCAAGGAATTCTTCACTCAGTTTCAAATTATTTTTTAGTGTCCAACTGAATCTTCGGTGTTCCCTCAGAGCAGTTATTCGTATTGGATCTTCAGTCCCGGTGCTCATAATATTGTTTCCAAAGATGAACAAAGGATGGTACTTATCAACAGCAACATTCAGGTTTGTCAAATTTAAACTTTCCAGCCTAGACTTCAAAAAATCCTCTTTAGTCGCAAAGTAATTTTGGAAAACTTGTTCGTGTGTAGGTATGTTGTCATTCTCAACCAAATCAGTTATTGCTAATCCCAATGTGGAATACTGTCGGCCATCGCTTTCAAAAGGCGTTTCAACAACAGGTAAATTTTCTAAAATGTTGTAACCGTAGCCAACGATTTGATCGGCCAATACCAATGGTGGCATCCTCATATTGAATATACGTTCTAAAACAGAAACTTGATTTTTATTTAGATCACTTCTTTGAAACAAATTAACGATTTTTCGGGTGTCCGTCGGAAATTCTGAAATTTCAGTTATATTATTTCTTCTCAACCACGATTTTAAATTTTCGCGCTCAGTTGGCGATAGCCCATTCGTCTCCATTGCTGCTGTCAATTCCTCAATCAGTGGAACTTCCTCGTTAATATTGTTGCTAACTGGAGAAATTGACGTTGATGGTTTATAATCTTCCGTGGCGGGAGTAGACAATGTATTTGTAGTCATTTTCTCAGTTGACGTGGAAGGAGTTGGCGTGGAAGGAGTTGACGCAGCCACCGTTGTTTCGGTGGCGTCTATTGGTAGCTCAGGGGTCTCCACTGTCGGTAACTTTCTGTCCAAAATTCTCTCTAAATCTTCTAGTGGGACTTTGTCAGCTGAAAGAATTGGCATTTCTGTTATCTTGATCACTTTCAGCTTTTTTCTCTTTGTAAACAAATTTTTGTAAATTTCAACTTCCGATTCGCCTTTATCGACTTCAATAGCGGTAATGATACCGTCGATTAAGTTTTGTGGGTAAAAATCTCCGTTTAAGAGAGTAAACGAATCCGAGTCTTCATCAACATCCAGTTCTTCATCTTCAGCCTCATTGTCGGCCAAAGTTATGACATGAGGACCGGCAGTCCCCGTTGCATTAGTTATGAGATTAGAAAACATTTCAACTCTACTTTCGGGTTTCCTTTGTTCTCTTTTTGTGATAGCCAGGTAATGTGTGAACACAAAAATAATTTTTGTCGTGTCGCTCTTTCCCGCTTCACCGTAATATTTATTTAACCAACTGTAGATTCTGAGCATCTTTGCAAAATTCGAATGTTCACCTCCGGCGCGGTTGTCATCAAATTTTGAAAAAATTAGAATAGCGGACGGGGGATGGTCTCTTTCGCTTAAATATTTTTCCAGCGTTGCTACTACTCGGGCGTCATGTACTACCCTGATTTAAAAAAAAATATACAGATCCAGCATTAAAGCAGGATTTAAAAGTATAAAATGCTGTCATACCCTTTAGTTGATCCGACCCCTGGCGTATCAATGAATCGCAAACATTTCGGATTATCTTCCTCTTCAGGTTCGTCTTTCGCAATCGTGTACGTGACAATTTTCTTTGTGGGAAGGATCTCATTCGTTTTCTTATTCAGTGGAGCAATGTCTTGTCCAAATAGCATTTTCATCTATTGCAGTATGGTCTTAATTATAAATTAAAATGTTGATTGCATTTTTCTGGTAAATTTTGAATACCGTGGATGATTTGCCAGCTCCAGTCATTCCAAGCATCAAGATATCGACACCGTCGCAATTAGCTTCACCGCCCGTTGAAGCTTCCTCATTGTTTGCCGATGCTGCTGAAAAATATTAAAATTTAAGTTCCAATATCATAAATTAATTTTAATGTTAGGATTGTTCTTAGCAGTAATATAATTTCCTAATATTATTTTTTAAATTTTAAGTTGAGGGATTTCTGAGTAAGCAGGTGGATAATACAGTTTTACATTATTACATACATCGTTACAGAATAATGGGTCATTTCAAAAAGTAAGTAACGCTCCCAGGGGAGTGCTCCCTCCGCTGCGTTACTAGGATTTAATATAGCTTCTGGCTGTTTGCTTTATGGAGGGGGGAGAGTGTCTGAAATGGGAAGTTTTTGCGTTACGCACGTTTAAACGGCTCCTATAAGCCGTCAATAATTCACCTGTCGCGGTAAGCAGCACAAAGACAATGGAAGAAAATCTTTTTAAATCTGTAAAATTGATTTTACGCGCGCCTCTAATTAAATTTGTGTCCATTCATTGTATGTGGTAGATTTTAATTTCACTAACTTTATTCGTAAACCCCAACAAAGAATTACAATTGTTATGAGAAATTAATCTTACCTATTTTCCAAATTAAGAGAATACAACAGAGAGAAGTTGGTATGACCCTCATTGTAAAAAATTGAAATCCTTTATAATTACGAATTCCACAGTATTCTTTACATAACACACGTGTGCTACGTAAGAACTGTCAGCAATGAGCACGGCCGGCCAATGTGTAGTTTGTATTAAAAACAAGTGGAATAGTACGTAGTGGCGTAATGACAATGTAAAAATGGGAAGGGCACCACCTATCTTACTCATGTAAATTTGGCTCCTCTGTCATACGTTAATTAAGATTAGTGGGGGGGCACGCCCCAACTGCGCACCTGATGCTGTGTTTTTGCGTACTGCTATACAGATCTGTATTATATTTTCTATGTACTAGCTCTTTGTATTTAATCTTCAATTGTACATTAGATTAGTGGGTTGGGAGAATTCTCTGAACAAGTTCTTTTTATTCATGCATTTAAATCAGTCCATAATAAAGAATTGTAAGTTCGATAATTTTGGTTTATTAAATAGATGACTAGCACCATAACATCTTACAATATGCCAAGAAAATAATTAATATAATGTTCATTTAAATTTTATTCTATTATTGTTAGTGGTCTCATTATCAATTTATTTTATGCATGTCGTGTTTATTTGGCATGCAGATTTAAGTATACATCGGCCTATACTGAATGAACCATAGGTCACAATGATAACCTTGCAGATTACTTGGAATACAGAAGGAAGCGCGAAACTTTTTAGTGAGTATTAAATACATTGCGCATTACACAGGGTTACACGGAATTAAATTACGTATGACAGTCAGTACGACGAAAACGATTTCTTTTATAGCACACAAGCCATAGAGATACACTAGATTAAAGTTTAAGTAAGTCGAACCAGATTTGCCTATCAGGCTTCTCTTAATTCGGTTGCTATTTCACATAAGGTTCGGATATTGAGATATTTGCATGTATATAGCAATATCCTACTTCAATTACATCTACACCAACCTTCTAAAGGGGATGATCATGAAATACGTAACGCAAGGTCGGCGATTTCTTCTGTAACCCAGCATAACGCTATATGCAGTGAGATTACTTTCCATAACATAAGGCAAGATTTGATTCCCATATTATCACTCTTTTGTGAACATTTTAATTTTGCATCTAGTAAAAAAAAATCAGTATTTGACGCATTATTATATAAAATGAATTTATTATGTAAATTATTACGTAATGCCATGATGTGAATACTTTAGAAACGGCCCCCTTATATCTTACACGTTAAATTGTCACAATAAATTGGCTTTCATTCGCTTCCCCTACCCAAAAAATTCAAAACGGACACAGTTGCAATATCACTAGTGGAAACCAGTGTTTATGAAATGTCTACCGTGTTATAGGGGGTATTTTAAAAGTGAATTCAC
>JABASC010002665.1:0-16682 GCA_019776185.1 Plutomurus gul
GTATGCAAGCTAATGTGAGTGCTTTGGACACATCATCAGCCACAGTTAATGGGACACAAAGAGTGTATTAATGAGGAGGGCCACATCTGCATTATTAGATGGTAAATGTTTAATATTTTACCTTGCAGTAATATGCAGAGTCAACTGTAATAATAATATAGGCTGTAATAGTATTGTGTACACACATTCTATTCGACTGCTCTACAGGAAATGGAGATTCTGCCAGATTTCAGTCACTTGTTGTTAGCTCTGTTTTAGTTATAAAGGAATCTGCGTTGCGTAGCCAAAGTTGCACTTGTACCTACGAACAGAGAGATTCATTCACTTTTCCGAATGAAAGTGAAGACAACTCTCTCGTAGTAGTATTTTATCCTTAGGGAATGCCATTTGATGTGGATGTTGGTAAAGCGAAGGAATCCAAACGAAAGGAAAACGTAGTCGGAAAATCCAGACACAATCAGTGCACAGCAGGAAAAACAGTGTCTAAGATTCAACAGGCATAGTTTGTCTTATCTTCCTGTTGGTTGGTCGTTCTCGTCTGATTCTGCCCCTGTCTGTCTGTTTGCCACCGTTCTGAAGCGACACTTGAATGGAAAAGTGATTTCCTTGAGTTGCTCAGAACTCTGCTGGCCTTACACTTCAGACTAAACTGGAAAAAACACCATACGGTCTTTCTCCACCATAAAAGAAAGTAAGTAATAGGGCCGGTCAATTCACTTTGTACACTTACTTTAGTTAGGGGCTACTCCTGGTAGAGTTCAGCTACTTGTCATAAAGCAGTCGAACGGAAAATGCTAATTTTACTACATAACCCGCAGTATTATAAAAGTTTAATTTCGTGTGGATTGGATTATTGAAGTGGAGCGTATTGAATGTGGATTGCTCAGGATGTACTATTGTAGTAGTGGCCCAGAGAGAGAAAGAGGAAATGAAAGCGTGGATAGAAATAGTTGAGTGTCTGAATCACGTAATATAAAGGCACATGCAGAAGGCAATAATACACTTGATGATTACTACATCCATACATGAACATGAAATTCGCTACATGTGTGCAATAAGAGATTACCTTCCTATCAGAGTGCCTACAGTAAACTAAGTAATATATTTGATTTCGATGGGTCCTTTCCTTGTGTGCTATGTACAGAATATACAGTATCCTACAGTACTATGACATGGGACAAGTTTTTCTGACAAGCCTACCACCATTTCTGTATGCTTATATATTGCCCATCCACGGGTGTGATTTCGGAGGGTATACTAGAGGAACGTAGCTTAATGGTGGCCACGTAAAAGAGGAAAAATCTAGTCTAGTCTACATCGGTGCACCTTTATTTGCACTGCGATGTAAGTAGTAAGTAGTAGCAGCAGCAGCGAACCAGAGAGAGTAAGATAACTCCTCGTGTCAGAGTCATATAAAGGTATTAGATTTGTTGAAGGTGATAAAACAAGGGGAAAAATTGTCATAAAACCTCGGAACGGAACTCAGACACGTTTCAGTAGTAAAGTCAAGTCAAAGCCATATCCAAACGGAGCCATTCGAAATCTACGCGACGACGACGACGACGACATTTTTACATTCCTTTTCTCAGCTGTGGTTCTTTGTGTACTGTGAAAGTACAAAGTAAAGTGTCTACAACACACACGATTACTGCACCCACTACTTTGGCTATACTTATTTCCACAATTGCTCTGTTAGTATTACAGGCAGGAGGTTGGGCACACTCTCTCCGAGAGGTTTGTTGGCACTTTTGTCTGCCACAAAGGAAAAATTGTAGATCGTACCTTGGGGTCATTATTATACAATACATTATATTATATTGTGTGTTCGAATTGCAAGATGCGGCAACACTTTTCCCTTTTTGCTTTATAATTCGTATTCTCTTAGTGGAGACATTAAATTACTGTCAGCCGAGCCATACACGTATTACGACTACACGTAATAGCAATAAGAGCATTATTATGGAGAAGGTATGTTTACATATCCCACAGCCTTGTAAAACGTACTTACTGTGTTAGTACACATTACTACATACTACATATACATACTAGTGGATATAGTTGAAAACAAATTTCATGCATATTTACACTCACCACTACTACTAGTATTACTTTTGGTCGTAATATATTTTCCAATCTCGGTAACTATTTACTTACAGAATTCTAGTCAGAGTTCAGTGTAGTAGACTATGAAAGTTGAGTGAGTGAGTGAGTGAGTAGGTTGTGCAATGAAAGTAAAACGTAGATTATATAGAGAGTACCTACTCGAGACTCGAGTATAATGGTATAGGCAGCTCGATTAGTAGTGGAAAAAGAATTGTATATACAATAGGAGATAGATAATATTACGTAATGAAAGTAAATGAGAGTAGAGAGTAGTGGGAGAGGGCGGAGAGGAGTTTTACTAGAGACACGATACGACGACACGAGAGGATTTCCCAAAGGAGCTCCTCATCTCGTCTCATCTCGTCTGAAACTCAGCCTGCCACTACTACACGCTGCGTAACTTGCATACAAGCGTCTCCTCTCTGCAAATTATATGTGTAGTAGTGTGTATTACTAGGCGTAGTAGTAGTAAGTGTGTGTGCACGTTACAGAGACGGACTACTGGGCTAATATGAACTGAGTGAGTGAGTACTGGCTGAGATAAAGTTTTCTGGTGGAAGGTATTCGTGAATCGTGATGATGTGATTAGAAAAGGGCTGTGTGTGTGTGTGTGTGTGAAGAGAGAGAGAGAGAGAGAGAGTCTACTCTTGATGTAGGTCCTGGAACAAAGTGCCTAGTTATTCTTTCAACTTGTGCATTATTTAATTGAAGAACTGTCAGCCTATTTATATGAACATGATAAGAATGACAAAGATTAGCTTACTAGCCCTGGTAGTAGTAGTTTTTCTCTCTCTCTCTCTCTTCACTTACTGGTACTACCAAAGCGATTGTCCTCCTCTTCTTTCTGTCTACTATACGACGAGTTCTCACTCAGTCGCTTTACTTGGATGCTTGGTTTGCTCAATTCTGCTCGTTTTTGGTTTCCTTCGTTTGACTCACGTGCACGTAGCGAAGCAGGAGCGGAGCAGCCGAGCCAGACGAGCTTAACACGGAGTGAGGAGCCCATTAGAAATTCAGCGCAACGAGTTCAGCACCAGATCCTTTCCTCTGCTACTAAAAGACGAGCCAACCCTCTCTTTTCTATTTCTACTCACTACTCAAAGATAACTATTCCTTTAGCAATCTAATGAAATCTTTGTACAATTACCCAAAAATAACGTCTGCCGAGCAATCAATATCGTCTCCAGTGTCTCTCTCTCTTTCTATTGTATGTGTCCTCCTTCTCTTCCAGTCTCTTATTCGTTTACTACCTACACCATCTACTCTGTATGTTGACCAGGGCAACTCAGTTGTTTCCCAGTTTTCTACTACTATATATTGAGATATGTACTCAGATAGCCTTCTCTCTCTCTGTGTATGCATTAAAATTTCTCGTGCCGTTTTCTCCTTCGTCTCATCACACGGGGTAGCTAACTTAGCAAGACTGGAAAACTGGTAGGTTGAAGTAACGCAAAGCATAACAACAGCTCAACCCAACATCAGAGGAATGAAACGACCCATAGCACGCACAACACAAACAAACAGTTGCTAAACTAGTCAGCCTTTCCTCCTTTGTACATATATAATAGTGGATACTGGAAATAGACAATATCTTAAGTACGTGCAAACTATTGTATGGTAAAATGAAGCTGCTATATGCATTGTCTTACAACACAGAGTATGTGAATAGTGGAATAGCCAGCAAACAGAATAGTAGTGAGTAAGTTGCTTGAAAAATTCATCTCTCCACCCCGCCTTCATCTTTATTCATTCATCACATCACATCAGTAGCTCCCCACTACTATAGTCACTACTATGGCTGCACACTCTGCCGTATATTCAAATGTTCGTGTATCATCTTCAGTCACACGCTGGGAAACACTCATTTCCTTCACTACTCTCATCCACTCATTCACTACAATCCTATTCTCTCTGTTTTCTCTTCCCGATCTATATTTCCTTTCTTCTTCCATTTCTCTGATGAGAAAACTATAAATATATTTGTTGTTTGCAGTGAGCATGTAGGTGGTAGTAATAGTGGCAGTGCCAATTCAAACGTTTCTCTCTCTCTCTCTCACTATCTCGTACTTATACATCCAGATGCGTGCATCTCCTTCTGTGCTAATGTCCTCTTTGTATCTACTTCAGGGGAAAACAACGAGGACAGTCTCCGAAACGAAAACACCTATTGTCTTTGAAAGATAGATTGCCGGAACAGAGAAATGCATGGGCAATAGAACTACGAAGATAAACATTGCATCACTATATAAATTATTTCAATTTTTTGCAAAAAGACAGATGATACGAAGGATTGCAGTAGCAGAAAGGGCATTTTGCAAGATGGCAGAGAATTGGATCGTACACTTGTAGAAATGCCATCTGTGTTATTCTATCTACCCGATGTTGCTCTACCCCTACAACTATATATAATGGTGATAGGTTGCTGAAAGGTAGTACATTATTCTGTCGCAAGTAAAATAAACGAATATCTATAGCACATCGTGGAATCTTTATCCCCACCGGGACTCTCTTTTAGAAGAAGTAAGTGGTAAGTTACTGAAACAAGTAGTGCACCTGAGACAGAGACTTCTCTAATTGAAATAGGATAAAACGCACTAGGCACATTTTTTATTTGCCTTACTGGCTTATTGTTTGAGTCACAGTTTCAGACATGATCAGTATAAGGGCCTAGAGTGAAATAGTGAGTAGTAGTACTAGTCCGCTGTCACTAGCCACGTGAAGGGCTTTCATGCACGAGGAATGATGAGCAAGTGGTTTGGATTCTCTTTGCACTACGGACACACAAACTACAACTAGGGGTATTAGTGCGAATGCTCGGTCACTTCAACGGTGGAATCGTCCGACTGTCCATGAAGTGGACAAAATATCTCTCAGCGAGCCTCCAAGCAAAGAAATAAATGAGGCCAATTTAATTAAGAAAGTTGGAGGTTATTGGCAAGAAAGCCCAAAGTCACAAATCAATTAGAAAGAATGGAAAGAATCCTTTTTTCTTCTCTTTGCTTCAGAAACGCATTACATGTATTTTTTCTGCTGTAGTAGCACTCGACTGGTAAATGACACGACAAGCAGCCATATGCACATGTATATATGTAAGTAGTAGTTACTTTCATGCGAGCATTATATTATTGGCCAATTACACGGGGAAGATGACTGTTGTGTGACTTCAAATATCTGTTGGAGAAAGAGAGAGAGAGAGCAATGCTTTTCGTAGAATTAAACGAGAATTCGCTGGATTCCTGAATTCTCAGGATATTTGATCGTATCTGTAGAATAGTGATCATTCATTCAGATTTCCTTTAATGAGTTAAGCCAAGCCTAAAGGAGGCGTAGAGATTCTCTGATTTCCTATAGTAAGTGCTTTCACAGTAAGTAGTACACAGCGTTCCTTCCTAGCAACCGACCCACGCATGTTGGTGTACCATCAAATGCAACATTGTATGTGTGCAAAGGCGGCTGGATACCTATACGTACAGGGACATAAATTTTTACTCGAGGCTCCATTTATTTCGCAGAACTATTATATTCATGGAAGAAGGAAAAAATAGTTAATAAATAGTTTCCTGGCTGGGTTTGGCCCCGAGTTCCATTTAAAGGAAGTGATGAAGCGAAGACAAGTGGAGAAAGGACGCACATACTACATACGTTAGGAGAGCAAGAGGGAATGACAGAGCGTGTATTAGTATTGACTATTGCCTTCTTTGAGCAATTTAATATTAGAGGCTTAGCCTTTTCCCATAAACTACAACTGTTACTGGGTACAAGTGTGAGACGCAGTGTGCTGTCAGACTCTATGGGACAGTTGCGGACGAATAAAAAGCTCATGATCGGTAAATCAAGTAAGGAAATCTAGAGTACATAAAATCTCATGGCTAACACCATATTCGATGAAATGCGGGCGAATCTTAGTATGCTGGTGATATTGGTAGCTACTGGTGGGGGGAGGCTTGACACGTTAAAGTGTTTCTCGTGTCGCCACTGAGACTATGGATGGAAAAGTGTTGCTCGTAAATCCCAAATTGCCGACACCATCACTTTGCTCATCTTTTCCTATTCTCATTCTTTGGCCATTGAAGAGTAAGAGCCCGGGCGACCAGTCCAGTCAAGTCACTAACAATAAGCCAAACGAAACCAAAGATGATGAGATCTATAGCCTTTCCGCTCTCAGTGCGAGTGGAGGAGAGGAGAGACCGGACAGGCCACGACAGAAAGAGCCACTGAGAAGATCTTCACACAGGAAGCCAAGCCAAACGAACAAACTCTTCATCTGAAGAGTTCCCATCACCTACATACATATAAGTAGTATGTGTGTGTACACTAAAACACCGCTAACACTGTATACTTTCTATATCTCTTTCTATGTGAACCTCCACAGGAAAAAAAGACTAACAATTCCACTGTCTCCACTATTTCGACTATCAGTGCACAAGCCTTATGTTTACTAGTAGGCAACCTTATGCCTTTTTCTTATGTAAGGTGGGCTGAACGGAACTCAGCTGTCCAACATTGAGAACTCGACTACTACTACTACTACAATTCTTCATTGAAGTCAACTCAACTGGAGATTCCAATGGACGCTAACTAAATGTACTACAGTGCTTCAGTCCACTCCACACTCTCTTCAATTAAGTTCTTCAGTGCGCTCAGTCTTTCTTCATGATTGTCTTTGCGCCTTCTCTTTGAGTTTTTAGTGGGAGCCAGTTGGAAATTTCATTGACATCGATCATGAGACATGGAAAGAGACTGGACTGGAGTGGTGGAGTCGAGCAGACGAACAAGACCAAAGAGCCATATATTCCATTGGCTCAACTCAAAGCCATAATTCTTGGTGAAAGAAAGAATTGGCAGTAGCCCTCGCCATTCAAAGCCTATCTCCTCGCTGATCATACACAGAAACCAGAGACTCGACTACATTCGTCTTTCCTTCCTATCTTTATCTTTACGTTTTATTCTCTATTTTCGCACTGTGCTCGAATCTACTTAGGGGATGGATTTTTGGATACCAACATACACATTTTACTAGAGAAAGTCGTCTCTTTCCTACTTACTTTATAGATAGATATTATATCTGTTTTATTACTCTCAATCCTCTATTGCCCATTTGTAGATTTCTAAAATAGCTGTTTAAGGTGCTTACGCTCTGTATCTGTACAGACATCACCCTCTACCGCTTTTGTATGTGTGTATTCACACTGTAATAATGAAGCGAGAGGGATATTCTACCTAAGGATAATAAAACTGCAGACGAGAATGACAAGAAGTTGGCGTGCACCATACCCATGTACAATTGTTGCAGAGAAAGGTGAGTAGAAATGCCGAATATATATACGAATAGTATAAATGCAATGAAGATCCTCCTCCCACCAGATTGATGTAGTACGCGGCGGATGTGAAATATTAGCTGTGAGGATAGTTTGAGAATTTCTGTTGGAATTCATTTGAAAATGTTCGAAATGAAGTATTTCTTGTAAGATTATGACAGGAAGTCAGACAAGGAAATACGGCATTTCCTACTGGAACAAGATGATACTACAATGAGAGAGACATCCAATCCAATTTTTCATTATGAGTGAAACAAGTTGTGAAAGTTTTGCATTAGTTTCGTTGTGAAGATGTTAGGTATGGTTGAGCCCACAATAATTGGTAGAAAATACAAGGGCACACAATCTACACTGTGTTAGGTCTTAGCCCAGGGAGCATTTACTATAGTATGGAATATATGGTTGAAGACGGCGGAGCTATGGTCCTTTCTTCCGCATGCACTGCATTTCTTATGCGGCTTATATACTTACCCTATATAGCACACCCTTACCCTATACCTAGTAGAGAAGAAATGAAGTAGTAGCAGTAGGGGCTATAATGTGTAGTGGGTGCCAAGTTAGCGGCTAAGTGAGTTCTTCATAGAACAGAGCCCTACTTCATTGGACTTGTGGGCTCAATTGTTATTCCTAATGAAATTTTGATGAATTAATGAATACTGTGGCTTCAAGATGAGATCTCTTAAGAGGATTCAGAAGCCCTGAATGAAATGAACGAACAACTTGTCTCACACTGTAATACCTACCTCCGTTGTTATTCTATGTGAGACTTTCTCCTCGTGCTTTCTCCCTCTCTCCTTCTCTCTCTCTTTCTGTCTTCACAAGCTGAAGCTCTCCGCTCGACCAAACATCAACCAAGTAAGTCTACTTTAGGAATAGTAGTATAGGAGTAAGAACTCCTGAGTCGAGCCAAGTCAGGATAAGACAAACGTACCGAGTCTCCTCTGTCCCACATCAACAGCACTCTCGTACCAGCACAACGCTACTGATGGTGCTGGGGAACCCACCTTCTGCTATATTAACTCTGTATGACAAAGAAATGCGTTATTGTGCAGACATCGCTCGTTGAAACTTATGTGTATGTATCTAAAAATAGTCAAGACGCTCAAAGTCTGAACACACTTTTCGTGGAATATAAGTTTTTCTCTTCTTCCAGGTCCTTTCGCTGTCTGCTTCTGACTCCAAAATCTAGTGCTAACTCCAGTGACTAACATACCGTACAACGTACAGCCGCCGAGACTGCCTTCAGCATTCAATTCAACATCCAATTTTTCTTGTTGGCGTGGCTCGTGCCCTTCTCTCTCTCCATCTCCTATTTTTCTCTCAGTACCTCTGCTCACGTCTCATCTCTGTGCTGGGTGTGTAAAAGTAAAGACTCTGGCACAACACTAGTAAATACAGAGGAAAGGCTGAGGTACACCACACACATGTCAAACCAGAGACAAACCTGACTGGGCAGAATGACAAGGGCAACGGGAGCTGAATAAGATGACTCATATCAGATACGGTATGATGTGATGTGATCAAACACAGAAACGAGTCCTCATTTCTGGATAAACTTAACTCACTTTCTTCAATTTCTCGCTGGAAATATAGAAAAGGATAAGGAGGAGAAGGTTATGAGGAGGTCTGGAGACCAATACTTTATTACGAAACACAGCGAGTACAGCATGGGACAAGACAAAAGATGTCATACGATGCCATTCCGTACCACTTTGTCCTCCCTTAATCCCGTCAAACTTAATTTTTCCAAAGGGAGCTCCAAGTTACACACCAAACTTCATGAGTTACATTTTCCTCTCGATTATATACTCTCCTGGTGTATTTCCTTAGGCTAGGATATTCCCTAATGAAACTTCTGTCAGATCTCTGTCTTGGCAAAACGGTTGAAAAATTACTAGCAAGGCACGCGGGGGTAGTAGTTCGTATGTAAGTATGACCCCCTGGTCGAACAGACCACAAGTAAACTACCCATGCTTCCACTCTGCAACTTACATACATTCTATAAATTTTCTCCTATATTTCTCTTCTTGTGTCATGGATTGGAACGTGGAACAATACCAAGAACCACTAATGTGTACTGACTTAGTTGCGAAGTATGGCTCCTGGTGTATATACTAACATTGTATAAGTATGTACTCGTTATTGTCTCAAGAGAAGAACAATAGTTGGTCACAACCGCACTAGTACCAGAAGACAGAGCACTCATAACATCAGGCACAGCAGCAGTGGAGGAATTTGTATTCCGACTTGTCTAGAATTAGAAACGCTTTTGCTAAGGTTTGATCTTTGAGATGATGGAAAGAGAGCGGAGAGAGAGAGAGAGAGAGTGGACGGGAAGTGAATGGAAGAGAAAAGCAAGAATGACATTACATTACTGCATGACATAATTCCCTTGTTGCTTTCTTTTATTTTTGTCAGAGCGAGGCTTTGAGTTTCTTCTCTTCGTCGTAGGGGGTTTGCATTGTGTAATGACCTTGCCGGCTAGATTAAGAGCTTCTATTATTGCGTTGAAGAGATTGAGTTCGAAATTCTATTTAATCCACAAACTTTCCCATGTTCACTTCCATTGAATTACTCCAGTAATTCTCTGTGACACAGAATTCTTTTTTTACAGTTTGTTCCAACTTCCAATTGCAAAAAAGTTTAACAATACCATGGCACACCACGAGCACAAATGGAAAATTAAATGTTTCCTTTATTTCACAAGGACCCCATTAATTCCAATGCTTCTTTGATTTCGAGAAGGATTAAATAATGCGTAGTTTATCGATCAGTTACTCCCCAAGTGAGACATGATATTCTAAGAACTCCGAAAAAAGAACAGAGAAATTCTTGGATACACATAATAAAGGACAGACATGAAAACATTCTGTATCATTGCACTCTGTTGCACCAACTTCATTTGTACAATTTGACATGACAGCAGGGAGAACAAGATGGAACCTCGACTCAGAAAAAGATCTAAATAAAAAACTCTGTAGAGTGGGGTTAGCCAATTTTTTTGTTCCTCGTCTAGTACTGTCCGACAAACTGATTGCAAATCTACCAGTAGACCACTGAGAAATAATACATATATCAGCAGAAAAAAGTCTTCAACATTCGAGATTTTTTGTTGAATATTTTAGTGCTTCTGCGTCCCACCAGATACATATCTATTCGAAAAACCATCTACATATAAATAGTATAGTATTGTCTTCTTTGTCTTCCCGCTTACTTATTTTAGGGGCAATGTATGTACTGTCTTAAACTGAAATCTATTTTAATCTTACTGCATGATTCCGAGAGACACAATTTTGTATTAAAATTATGTAATATGGTAGCAATATTCTTTGATGTCATGGTATATCTTCAAGTGCTATAATAACACATGGGAGAATATAATAGTAAGTGAGCTGAACAGAAGGAACTACTTTTAAACACCTTATGAGGCAGCGCAGCTAAAGGTCGTTATTAAAAGACATCCCTTTTAAGCTAATTACCATTTAGGAATAACCAAGGAACAAGATAGTTTTTAAGGAGTCATTGCCAAAAACAAAATTGATCTGTGTAGATTTCAACACAATTCGTACTCATGTCAAAAGTTTTAGAGTTTTTTTTCTCACTCACCTACTACAACCATTTGCCCGCTCTCTGTCACTGTCTGAAATGACGGCGCTTCGCCACTCACTTCACACCGATAAATTCCCGAACCGCTCAAATCTACTGGCTTCAAAACGACTGACGTGTCCGTCGAGTTCAGCAACTAGAAAAATACAAGAAAAAATGCTTTTACATTTTAAACCACATGTGCATATGTATAGGTACAGATTATAATATATCATATGCATGCAAGCAACCGATCCCTGCCCCTAGAAACGAACCTGACTTGTGCATGTATGTCGTACAGAGATATGTGGTGTAATAATATTTACTTGTGTACCACAACAAAACCCAAATGAAATAGCAACATCACAATCTTCGGACTCTCTCCTACACTATTGCGTAATAGGAGTCTAACAGCTATATGTATTTGTAGGGATGTACATACATAGTACAGTGCCTACAGTTAGTACTTTTTGGTGAGCAAACTTTGACTTATCTTGAGTAGCATTGACTTTTCTATCTACCTACATGCTCGACTCTATTCTTACTACCTTCTACTACTGCTCCTGTTGCTTTCTCCACATCTGCAGAGCTTAGCGGAACATAACGATAAGCCTCTTGCCGTCTCACCCGCGCATCCAAACAAACAATCCCTACTTTCCCTTCCTTTCTTCACGAAGAACTTGAGTCAACATCTCAAAGCTCTCTCTCTCTCTCTCACTCTCCCTAATATTATATTGCATTTTGCATGCAGATATCGCTCACTCCTATTAAGAACCTTGCAGAAAGTTTCATCCGGGCTCACTCTCTACATTTCTAATCCACAATTGTACGTATTAGAAGATCTCACTCCTCCAACACAACGCGATTTATGTTGCACTTGTAGGTTGCACACGTGCGTACAAGGAATATCAACGATTTCGTACGTTCGCCAACAAATTCTATGTGCAGACCTCTGTGTTTACAGCTTTCAGCACAATTTCAACCTTAAAGCACAGATTTGATTTCGTTATTTATATTGTTTCTCCCGCACTGCACAAATATAGTATTACTTGTTGTTGTAGGGTGCTTGGAAATTGAGAAATGTAATGAATTCAGCGTACAGCCGATTATCAGGACATAAAAGGAAGTAGATTGCATTTTGTTTTGATCCCATTTGAAGTGGTGATGCCTTAATTCTGCCTTGAGTTCTTTTCGAAAGGAATGGGGGACGAAGAAGTAGGAAGCTCCCGAATCCAAACACTGAACTTTACATCTTTTTTATTGTTCAATTTAAAATATCGGTCTCTTAGATTTATTAGCATTTCAAGGAAAACACTACGGCTCTTATCTTTGCGTTTCTTTATTGTTTGCCAACAGCGAACCTCTAAAGAATACATCCAAGTGAATGCATTGTAGTCGTAGTAGTGAGATCGTATTTATATGCATTGGAGGAAGGCAGTCTTGAGTTAGTGTTTGTTTATGGTGGGAACGAGGACGCGATGCCAAAGGAAAAAAGAGAAAACATATTGTAAAGAGAGAGACTATGTATTTATAGGAGTAGAAGGTGGAGGTGGGCCCAGCTATCTACTATGTACTCACACTATAATTACATATAGAATATATAGCAAATATTGTTTTCTTAGTATTTGCCATAGCTTTTAGACAAAGTACTATGCAGAACATTAAATGCTACCCACACACACACATACACCGAGTAGTACATCTATCAATACGTGGAATACAAACTGTACGAGTTTTGGTTCAGCAAGAATTCCCTGTAAGATGAATTATAAAGTACACGGTTTCTGCTCAACGGATGAGCAATAACCGTTTAATGTATGAGAGAGATGAATGGTTTACATAATACTTTCTGAAGTCTAAGTTGGACTTTGGCGCAATGGGGGAGCACATCTCTACTTGATTCAAGAGTTCCTACAGACAGTAGTTATTTGTGCCCGTGCTAACAATACCCAAAGTATGCATATCTATCACAGCAGAAGATATTGTAACGAGTAGACAAGACAGGGGCTATCTATTTGAAGATGGATCTAGCAAGTTCTGCTTACTTACTTACTTCAGTTGACGTGGCACACTATTTGCCTACATGGTAGCTGCTACTGTTCACTGCTCGATGTTTATAATGTGAAAAGTACTACAAGTGAGTTGTGGAGGACTGTAAACGTTGGCATAGTTGGAGGATTCTTCTCTCTCTCTTTCTCTCTCTGTGAGAACGGCCATGGTGGAATCGAAACTGATGTGAGCAATGTTATTCTGAGGAGATCGATCGTTGATTTGAGCAAACACCTGTCCAAATCCAACGAGTGTTTTGATTGTCGTTCTAACGAGAAAATTCTTACACACACCAATCTCTTTGTAAACGGAAGGGGGAAAATCGAATGCTGAACTAAAGCAAATTGAGACAGACGAGAGGACCGACTACATTCATACCCAGATAGACGTCCGTCCTTCACAGCACATATTATATTCAACCACAACTGAGAGCATTCTAAAACCTAGTAAGAACAACATAGTAGTCCTAAAAAGACGCACCACGTACTAGCTAATACACCCGTTGAGCTTTTAGTTTTTAATAAGTTTTAATTTAAATAATTTTAACAATTTAATTTGCTGTCCATGTATTGGCAAATATATTCTCTGTTGGGGATGTATTTAATTCCCCTCAATATTTTGGCATCATATTAGCAAAATGATTTGAAAAGTTTAAAATCATGGCCAAATTTACAATGCATTAGGTTGTGAAGCGCGGTAGTTGTGCTATTCAACTGTTGTACTGCTCTACATTACCTATTGCATACGCATCAACGGTTCTATGGCAAACTATATAGACAGAAATACCCGTATAAATATAAAGTATAGAGAAGAAAGCGGTGAAGAGTGAACAACTGCATTTCCGCACTCGTTCTCTTTTCAATTTGCTTGCTGTGTTTTGATGGTGTGGAGCAACCCACAGCAGAGCCCACCGACCTGAATCAACTCTGACATCAGAAGCACAGAGAAGATCAGAAATAAGTAAGAAAGGAGAAAGGCCCACACCAAAAGCTCTACTATACTATAAGTCCAAAGCTCACAAAAGGAAACGTTAGAGCTTGCTTCAGCTACTCTATGAATGTGTACGTAGGTATAGCTGAGAAAGCAGGTGGCTCACTATGCTTATATATCCAAGCTTCGAGGGAAGCACGAAGCTATAGAGAGAATTGGTTGAGAAAGTAGAGTAAGAGTGGTATTAGTACGTCTATATAGTATTCGATATTGATAGTCTCTCCATTCGGTTCTCCACAAATTGTTTGTAAACACTGGTAAACCACATCAAAGAAAAGTTCGACGAGACGAATTAGAGAAAGCACCTCCATATTCATCCTCTGATTTCCCAACAACTCAAAACTCAACTAACATTACCCGCACGTCACATAACGTGCAACACATACTGTATACGGTCGACGGTGATTATGTTGCCTGCTAAAGCCAGCCACTTTCATCTGAAGTCTGCACATGCATGTCACACGTACACAATCGGCCGTGTAACTGAAGAATCGTTGAGTAGCTATACATACACCAAGTTCAGAAAATACTGTCGATATACTTCAAAATAAGAGTCAGTTTACTTGAATTTCTGGCTATGGTGCACCTTTTGAAGGTTTTCCTAAGAGCTGTTCGTATTTTCATGCTCTCTCTGAATAACAAAGTGAATTATATGCCTAAAAGAAGCACACAGTGAAATATAAATGTTTGCGTGGGAAGAAATTGAACCACCTTCACTGCAAATACAAAGCAAGCGGAGATCTAACAATGAACAGAGACGGGGGCTGTGTAAACAAAATGACACAACCACTCAGTTGGGACTGTGTAGACATTGCGACTGCGAAATAAATTATATCATCACAACTCAATTCGTTGTTTGTACGGGCAAACACAAACAACGCAATTACAAAAATAAGCAGATAAACTCGGTTTCTTTACTTAGTAGACCTATTGGTTTCTCTGTTGTAATGGGCAAATATATGCAAAGTCGTGCTCACGCAGCAGTATACTTTAGGTCCTCTTAACGCTGTACAGAGATACCTGGTTGGGGAAATGGGAGTGAAAAGATTAATAAGTACCTGTTGTAGCCACACATCTAATGTAAAATGCAGAGCTTTAATAAATTGCGAATTCTCATGTACATACGTTGCATGATGTAATGCCAAAGTATCATTTATAAGTTTATTTAGGACGACCACAAGAGACAAGACTGGAGGAAAATAGAAAATTGAGAAGATTCCACTGTTTAACAGTAGTAGGAATACCTACTGCTCGTACACTAGTACTATACATCTCGGATACATTAGTTCAGTAGGTACATAGTGTGTAGATAGTGGATTGAAGTGGAGCGAGTCACCTACATTCATAGAACTTTGTGTAATGCTCGTCTACTTTGCTAAAGACTAATTTAGAGGTTTTAGGGAAGCTTGTTAGATTAGCTGGAGTTGATGATAACTAGATGCAACTCCCATAGGAAATGACTTGCCCTCCTCGACTTGCATCACTTATTTTACTTCAGTCCGTTCTGCTCGCTCAATCCATTTCCCAACAGCGTAGGTAGTCAGTTCACCTCTGACGCTCAATAGAGCCAAGTGTATGCTAATTTCGAGAAACTGTAACACTACAGGCTAAAACAGTACACATTTGTAGTGGTACTTACTTACTGACAGCGTGTATTTCAAGATTAAAATAATCAGCACAGGACGAATGTGTACATGTAGGTAGACATGGCTGGGCAATACATTATAAATTCTAGAGTTTGAGCTCGCTCTTAACAAGTGCTTATCATTGTCATCATATCCTCCTTCTACTCAACAGTGATTCTACGAAGAGAACGAGTGAGTGAGTGACTGAGTGAGCAGCATACGACGGAGAACAGATACATCATAGATTAGCGGGGGGTATACATATGTAGAAGGTGTGATTCGATGGAGTTGGATGATGAGATGTGGTGTGTGTGTGTCTCGCATGTAGGTTTACTACAGATATTAATAAATTTCGATCTAGAAGTACACTTACGTCAACTGCAACTCCAGGTTGATTAAACATCTGCATGGGAGGTTCATCACCAGGGAGATATCTGTATATTTCCTTGCCATCTTTGTACCTATAATTGTAATTATTTCGGAATTTTAGAAAATATTTAAAATCTGAAAAAAAAGTTTATCTCCTCTTTCGAAATGGGAAGAGATTGTCCAAATCGGTTAAACCGTTTAGGCGCTACACCGGTCCAAAAGAAAAACCCGCCGCAGGCCGCCAGCGCCGTACTAGAGGTCAGCGGCGGGAAATATTGTACCATGTCCACCCAAAGTGTCCGAATAATAATTTTCATCTGAATTGGTGAGTCGAGTGTCTTGGCGTTGTTCGAAAAGTTTTGAACTTACTCCATAGTAACGTCCATAACGAGATACAAGTTAATGAAAACGATAACATATAGCAGTAATCGGTAATAATTAAAGTCGAATCCTACTGAATATAAAGTAAGCAGATCTAGTTTTTTAGGATATGAGAGAATGAGTGTTTGTGCTTAGGTAACATTTATTCTTTATTAACAGCACAATTCATCATTAGGTAAACATTTAGAATGTTTACCTAATGATGAATTGTGCTGTTAATAAAGAATAAATAACTCATGCCCATCCTTGTACCTATCAAAGT
>JABASC010002666.1:0-16681 GCA_019776185.1 Plutomurus gul
TTCGAAGGCGTTAGACTGTTCTCTCTCTCTCTCTCTCTCTCTCTTTGGTTATAATTTTATAACAGTTCTACTCTGGACGGAGAACTGGAAGTAATAGTAAACACGTTATGATGAAAAAAGTGGCCTGGCCGACCCGCGGCGACTCAGGCTCAAGCCTTTCTCATAGCTACTACTACATGAGACATCCAGAGTTTTAAGTGCCCCTGCACTCCAAGCACAAGAAGCGCTGTAAGTACCTAACACGTACAAGTTTAATGTACTATGGTCTTCTCATCTCACGACCAATTCTTAGTCAATTTCACGAAGGGATGTGTAGTCAGGGCGACAACCGTAGACATCCAATCTTCTCCGATGTCGTATTCCAACCAGGATCCATCTCTACACTCACTCAGCCATTTGAAAGCTTTGTTGGTCGTGTATTTCGGATTCTACGAGAAATCGTCCACTACAGGAAAAAGAACGATCAAATGGTTCCCAAGCAATCATTTCCACAGCGTCGATTTTTTTCAAACGAATCACAAAGTTCTCGAAAGTGAAAGTCGGACACTGAATTCAATCGCAATGTTTTGAATTCATCTCAAAGAAACTCTTAGACACACTAAGAATCTAATACTATATATCTAGCTTTAAACTAAAACTTCCGTACATCAAAAGAAAGCAGCAGCAGAATAGTACCGCCTTTAACCTGTAAACGTATTAGAGTGTGAGAATCTCAGCTAATACTTATTCAATTAGTTGTGTTCAACTAATTAAATAATGTATCTACATGATTCATTAAACATTTAATATGATTCTCTGTAATCTGTAGTACATCAGAGAGTGACGCATAAAGCCCCATACTAGTGAAGGTCATAAAAAAAGACTAAAACGTGAAAAGTGGTGGTCATATTTTCGATTACCGTCCTGATTGCATACAAATCCGATTTCCACTGACTAAACATTTCCCATCTCCTGCATTAATTCTGGGAAGCAAGGGCTTGAACATTGGTTGAACGTTGTAGTACTGAAGGTACAACAAATGTAAAGATTTTTCCGATGAATTATTAGTAGGCATACGTTCATAGTACTCCCACTCACTCTGAGAGCAGATCTAAAAACTGGAAAAGTGAGGGTTCGTTTTAATGGATTCTGAAAACTGTATGCTTCTTAATATGCGACCGTGTTGGGAGCCACATCTGCCCATCGATAGGGATTCGAGTATAAAGGAAGAAGTGGATAAGACAGGAAAGGGGAAACAAAGAAAACATGGAATTGATGTGCACCTGAGCTGGCTGTTTCAGTCTCACACAATGCATTGAATGTAGTAGCACATGCATTATGGATAACAAAGACATCGACAGAACGCGAACGAAGTGTTCACAGAGTTAGCAAGTCAGTCACTGGCTTTGAACCCACCACCAACTCCACCACCACTGCCAACATGCATCGTGGCATACGGTAGTCATCCCAATTTCCTGCACTACTTGCAGTTCGCAATGTAACACGAACAAATTGGCTGTGTGCAAGTGCATTTGGCTGTTCATTTCGATCTGAATGTGAGTGAACGCATGGTGGGGAACATCCATAAATGTCGGAATAACCTTCGGGGATCCACACGCTTCATCTTTATTCATCTGTCAGCTTTCCAATGTGAAAATTCCCGTTTTTTAACACTTGCTTACTTTGCAACACCTTTTTCAACAGCCGTCTTATGAAGAAATATAACCGCGTAATAAAAATATGCTACAAAGGTATCATTCGCATTATTAACTGGAAGTTTAACCTCTAGGAAAGTACAAACTTTAGAAACATTTTTCCTATTGATATTGCATTGAACTTTTTATTAGTAAGGAAAGATTGGGAAATAAATAATGCAAAATAGGAAGTTTGAGCTACAGTGAAAATTGTACTTTGAAAATATGGAAACGGAAAATTTCCAAAAATTATACAACACATACATTGTCGTACTTACAATCCAGCGTTATTTCAATTTTAACGCTGACAATTGATGTAACATTAAAAGAGATTTTAATTTGAATTTTTCGCACACTTTACTACAATGAGGTGTTACTTGAAGGATTATTTCTTTATTTTTCCCACTATAAAAACGATATGCTTGTTGATAAACAATCCTTCTTATTGTTGGGTTATTTAGATGTACCAAGATTCTATTCAGTCTTGTGTGTGTAAATGTATGCAAAAGTAATTTCGTTATCGTTTAGATTTGAATTTTTGTTCATGACCTAATTATGCAAGCAAGCAGCTAAACGAAGAAACTATTTTTGCATAAATATGCATTTTTGCACGCAACGTTATGTGTTGACTTTGATTGACTGTATAATTAACAGTTAGAAATACGATTGAAATCCAGTCCAAGCCAGAAATTTTGCTGTGCTGATCTCATTGCATTCTGCACATTAATTGAATGTGTTCAGGAACTGAGCCTGTGTTTTAACTTGATTGTGAGCTAAGGTAACTAACATTTAAACTTCCACATTTCATGCGTGATAAATTGGCTACCCCCTCCCCCAAAACACGTGTCTCGTTCCAAAAGCGTTTAGTGCTACACCTTGACTCACAATCAGTCAGTCAGTCTGTAAAATTGTGATTATTCTTCCCACTGCAACTTGCATTTATATTTATGAACAGTGATTTATTACTGGGATGCTAATAATATATGTCAAGCATTACGAAAAGCGATGTGTAGTTACGAATTTTTGTTGTCCGTGCTGTTTAAGGATTGGTTGGGGTTAAACGATTTTCAGATTTTATGGTGGTCGTCATGCATGGACGTTCTCTTGTGCTAGGATTTGCGGACTTGCAGCAGCAGTACATTTGTTTGTGTCTGTGATAATGTGCTGGTGTATGTATGTATATAGCATGACATGGCATGTCCACGAAGAAGGAACAAAGGAAAACTGATTGTGAGGACTACATAAGGAACTTAAGACGGGACGTTGTACCCACACTCGCTCATGTCTTCTTATATTTTTACCGATATATTTGCATTAAGGTAGAGAGCAGCAGCAGAAGAGAGCTGACGAAATCTTTTGCGTTGTTGTTCTGCTGCTGGTGCTGCTTTTGCTTGTAGCGCACACATACACGTTGTACGAGTAAATACACACGGCCTGCTTGCTAAGTAAGTATATGGAATCATAAAGCGACTATGCATGTCCTACACGTACTTACATACACTTATCTTCATCTGGCCGTACAATAACGATTCTGGATGAGGTAATAATATAGATAGAACAAATGAAGAGAGTAAGTACGTATATGTTGTTGGATCCCGTTTGTTGCTCTATCCTCTATCTGCGTTTCATTTCGTTTATTGTAGGTTATGTTATGGTAGTTATCGTGTACACGTCTTCTATACGTCCATTAGTACTGTACTGCCTTCTCCCACTATAATATAATCGAGTAAACACAGTCTCCTCACTACTTGCCGTTTTTCTGCCTGTGTCGGAATACGTGCACAAGATACACACACACAGAGAGAGAGAGAGACTCTATTGCTCTATGTCGTGGTCGTACTGTTGTTGTGTAGCTGAAGCGCTTAGCCACTACCACCAACACGATGCCGTATTATAAGAGATGTATATGTATGTACACATGCATAACACTTTCGGTGCATTAGACTACAGCAGCAGAGTACAGAGGAGAGTGGTGGTAATCTCTGTGTACTTTATCCTGTAGGAAAGCAATGGCAATGCCCTGAACACAACCAAGTTTAACTGTCTTGCCTGAGAGTAAGTATTGGTGGTGGTGGTGGTGGTGGTGATGGTGGTGGTAGTCGTAGTAGTAGTAATAGTTGTAGTTGGGATTGTGAACTAAAGAATAGAGCGGAGAGCTTATACATTTAGATTATAGGAGGAAGACAAGATAGTTGTTAGTTCAGTCAGTGTTGTTTTGTTCCGTGGTAGGTATAGTTGCAGTCTGCTTGTCTCTCTGCATCTGTACTGTTTTCAATTCTCTATGTGTTACCTTTCAAAATGGTAAAAGAATCAACACATTGCACTGGGTTCTCTTTGTGTTCATGCATATTGTGGCTGCAAAGTGTTCATGTGCTGTGAGTGACTGTGTGCATTGTATACCACTACTCTGTGCATTGAGTGGTAGATGTGAGTTGTTTCTCGAGAGTAGTACTAGTTAGTTGCTGGCCAGACTTCCATTTAAACGTACCACTACATACAATATATAGGTATAAGTAAATGAGAGAGTACACGGAGTTCATCTGTTCGTGATAGGTACTCCTAATGTACGAGTGCAGTGTAACAAAGACTACTCTGACTACAATATTCTAAACTGAATATCACAGAGGAGCCAGAGAGAAGAGAAGTGAGAGAGAGAGAGAGAGAGAGAAGAGTGTGTATAGTCAAGAGACTGATATTATAAAACTTTTGTTAGGTGACTGACTTAACTCATGTCAGCTGTACACGAGCATAATGTTACTCTTATACTTATACACTTAATATCTCTGTAATACACAAGCTGATAATTTTTTGTATGGATTGGCAGGGAGCAGGTGTGGATGTGAATGAAGGAGTTGGGTAGAATCTCATTGTGGGAAGACAACAATCAGAGAAGAGCTGCTCTGCCATTAATATCTCTCGCCCGTACAGATACACTTGTGAGATTTCGTATTCTTGGTGGAAATTCGTTCCCCTTTGTTCATATTTAGACCGTGGAGCACTGGCTTTGTCCGGTGCAAATCAAAGGTAAGCACATTCTAAAGTCTTTTTTTTTCCACAAATATCTAAACATTTTAGTATTTACCTAGATACTTTTCTAGATTTTAAGGTTAATAACTAGTTCATAAAATAAATGTAAGGGTTTCTATACTAAATTCATGTTCACTTCAATCTCGTGTAACTATTTTCTGTGTAAGTGGAGGAAATTTGTTGGCCTGAGACGTTTCTGTAATTGATCAAGTTGAGGGATTGTTAGATGGTTGATATTATTAGTAGGTCTGCCCCCAGCCCTCCCCGTGCTCATTTTTTACCATTACAAATGCATTGAGATAGTAAAACCGCATCGGTAGGGCATTACATGTTCCAAATTGCGACTTGCGACCTTTGGATGGGTTTCAGACACTGCAGATGTAGCAAAGTCGTTGTGCGTTTTGTTTTGGTAAACAGAGAGAAATGAGAATGTTCTTGTGCACACTTGCCATGTACTATCAGGAAACTATATATATATATATCTACTTATCTATGTGCTGGTAAATAGTTGTTATCTGCATTTTCTGTGGATAAAGTTGCTTACGATTTAGCGATGCGAGTACCTAGTAGAAATATTTAATTTGGAATTGTTGTCTAACTTACTCACCCACAGTGTACACAAGTAGTAGTAGTACATATGTAGTGGTAGCTGTGGAAGGGTATCGTTGTTACTCGATGTTCGTATCACAACAACAGCAAAAGGAAACCGAGTCCTCTCGGAGAGCTTCAACGTGTACACAGTGAGAATTCCATTACTATTCAGAGAAGAGTATCGGGAAGAGACAGATTCATGCTTATAGCGAGCAGTGACGAAGGAAAAGCGTATTCCTAATAATAGCCTCTGTGTGAGAGAACACCAGTTTGACTTGACTTGGCCTCAGAAACAGCTTGACACCGCGTTGAACTCTATATTCAGTCAGTAGTGGAGTGTTGTGGTGATCTTCAACGCATTCGAATCATCGACACCAGCGTGAGTGACTTTGTAAATGTGTTGTTGGCAGCCAACCTAGATTCCTTCATTGCTCATTAAGTACTGCGGGAGCCAACAGGTACAAGTACTGCACAGCAAGTGCAATTCTCTCTCAGCAAAGTCCTTCAGAAATATTCTCCACGATTTCTAATAAATAGGAAATTGTCTGCACAGTTCTATCTTATATTATTCTACGTCTTTAATATACACATCTTTGGTTTTATTCGAGAGAAGAACATATTCTGTGGACAACGACACTTTTGTCTCCTCGTACGTAGATACGTAATACGTATTCACTATAAATTCACAAGTAAGTAGACTTTATTTTTTAAAAAAATTCACACTACAGTAGTCATTTTCCTATAATTTATTTCTTTAGACAGCTGGATTTGATTTATCATACAAAAGCAGAATAATGTGCTACATAACATTAAGTATGAACTTTGTACTACGTTTAGTTCATTCATTGGAATCATCAATACATCAATGAGAAAGATGGAGCAGAAGGGCTCAACGTTCGGATTTTAGACAGAGATTTTAATCTTGCAATTTTTATCGTAAGCACGACTAAAGCAGAAAGACAAAGCCAGTACTTACATTCAAAGGATTCATTACTTAGTAGAGTGCAGGTTTATCGATGGTTTTCTCCTGTGATGTGTAGTTGAGAGTTGAGCTGCGACTTAAAGATAAGTTCAGTTGCTCGTTTAATGATTAGGTACATCGATTCAACGTTCCAGTGCAATGATCCTATGTGTTTGTGTGTGTGTGTGTCTGTGTCTGTGTAGATTTGCAGCTGTGTGATTATTGTTTGTCATGCAGTTCACCCATGTATACATATTGTAGAGATATATTTGTAAGTGTGAAAACATGTGACTAAAGTTTCATTTCAATTAACGAGTCCTGATGCTGACTACTTTAGTGGTAGCAGTAGAACAATAATGTCGACCATGTAGCAGACGCGTCCACAGTAATGCTGCATGATAAGATGCGATCTTAATGTGGTAGACAGCAAACAGTATAGTCACACGAAATGTCAGCTCTGCTGAATCAATAACAAAACAAAAAAAACAACAGAGGAACGTTTGCGTGCTCATTTATGACACTGTGTCCGCACTTGTATTTAGTATATATGTTTATATGTACATAGCAAATGGCACCGTGGGTAGACCCATGAATCATATATTGTGTTTTTTCCTCTCTTTTTGCGTCTTTGTAATAACAGTGTATACTTAATTTTTAATTGTACATTGCATTTTCCAGTGCATCCTACCATGTATTTAACGTATGCTACTTACTTGTAGTGTTGTTGCTGTGGTACACAAGTTTATCGTTGTACGAAGGCAAAATGATTGCGTAGGCCGCTCACTCGAATATGGTATGCTGCACATAGAAAATATATGCAGCCAAGAACGTAATTCAATCGCATGTCTTCAATTTATTGTTCGTGCTTTTTTAGCAGAGCAGTTGCCGTTTCCAGCTGCCAAAAAGCATTTTTTGGTACAAATTTTTGTCCTATTTAATAATAGGTGTAGCGAATCATGTTGTTACGTGCAATAGAGAGCTATTGATAGAATCCTTGCAATTCTTGGCTCCCTTTTACGGGTATTCATCCGCGATGCTCCCTCCGTTTTACCTGCTACATATAATTTTCTCATGTTTTTAAATGAGTCAATAAATTTTGCACGTTTTATTTTATATGTACAATATTCTTAGACAATTGATAAGATTCTTCCACCCCCCGATACCGTTAAAATGAGTTATTATGTTTTGAGGAAACAATGCATTGAACCTAGCAAAGTAATTTTTAAATAAGATTGTGGCATTGTTAACACTGTTGTAAAATGGATGGCTGTGAACAATACACAGTTATGGAGTTTATGGTTAGTGCGTTGTCCTACCTTTCTTTGACTGTGAATGTAAATTAAGTAAATTGTTGCTAATAGAGCGCAATCAGTCTCATTGGTAGTTTATTGTGAGAATTGGATAAGGTTAGAGGATGAAATAGATTATTTTGATTATGCAACGTTTGGATGGAGCGCTAAATAAAGCGGTCATCATGTTCAACTCTTTGCAGAGTTGAACTTAAAGTAGAAACCTGCACACTGTGAGTGAACGTTGGCGAAATGTATTTACATAGATATTTTGCGGGTTCAATTTGTTTGCTAATAAGTAGAAAGAGTGGTGATTGTACAAGTCTACTGCTAAAACCATAATACTACCATGCCTATATTTACACATTGTTTGTGTTTTGTTTTCTGATACGTTATCTTTGAGCATCTATTTTATTTACTCGTATGATTACGATATGTTTTCAAGTTGTGATGTGAACGTGCTGTACATGCAATTAATACGTAATTGGTTATTGCACGCGTGTGTGTACGTACGCGCGGAGAACAGTTTTGGTTGTGCACAAGTTTGTTTGCAAAAAGAAACCAGTCAAACGACTGTGTGCAAAATAATTTACGTAATAAATATATTTTTAAGTTCTATTTTTGTTACTGTCAACTTATTTAGAGGTGACTGTGAGAAGGAACTAGACAGGAACTGGAACCTGTGCTCTAAACCGCATGTAACTGGTGCGTACTTGTAAACTTGCACAGAATTTAGCATTTCGCTTGCACGTAGAGAAAGAGAGAGGTGCTTCACATCTTGTGTATATACTTAATGTGTGTGGGGAAACGGAGCTGGTGTACATTCTTTATGAAAAGTTGGGATCCTAAATTCTCATCTCCTCCGTCGGTCGGTTCACTGCTGCCAAACGTGACTCCGACTTGAGCTCTTATTCTGGGAGGCCAGCCAAATGTAGACTTTTAAATGCAGTGTGAACCATAAATACGTAATTATACTTACGGTGTGTACTTAACACATGGTATGCTATATACTCACTTAGTATGCTATATACTCACTTTTTGTGCATTAGTTAGTTGTCGTACATTAAAAAAGAGGTAAATTGCGCGTTAGTAGCATCAAAGTAAGAAAAGGCCAAAGTACCGTCAATTTATCGTTCCACTAATGCAAACAGAAAACTATCGATTGAGTTATTCTAATAAAATCAGACAGAACTCTATTTATTTACCACGTAATTATTTATACATCCGGACAAAGTTTCACGTTTACAGAGTAATCACAAATTTGAGATTTTCGTCTTATATCAATGTTGTTTTTCCTTACAACTAATTCGGTTCTTGGCGTGGATATTTTAATGTCTTATCTTTATTAAATTGCATTACTCACTTACAAAGCTTGGGCTCAAAATAAATTAAATGTCGGACCGGATATTTTGGTAGATTAAACGGTAGTAATGTGTGTTTTGTTGCGATTTACTGTACGTGTTCCTATTTGTAGTTCATCCGCTTACTCTGCTCAAAGGAAGCAACAATGTGGTTAGTGTGTATGTAGCCAAAGAGTTAGTGATTAGATTAACGTCTTGTTGCAGAGCCATTGGATTTCTGTAAGTGCGCAATAATGTGTGACAATAATATAGTAGCAATCATTTGATGTAGAAAATGTTGGTGAACATGGGAACTGTCGAAAAGTTGCCAAATTCTAAGAATGCATGTAGACCAATATGATTATCTGTTTCTGTAAGAGTGTGGTGAAATCGGACAAGATTAAATCCAGATTCCTTGAGGTTGTAATAATCTGTGAATATGTTTGTGTTTTACCCGTCATACACTCATAATTGATGGCAACATTAGCAAAGTCCTAGGAAATTATAAAAATAGAACTTATTTATCATGTTATTTATGCGGTATGTAACCTTCCATGTTTACTACTTCTGTTTACGTGAAATCAAATTTATGATCAGAAAGTATTTAGCCTTCACTGAAATGGTTCTTAAATATTGTGCCATAATTTTCATTACATTTAAAATGTAAAATACTTTTACGAAGGGAATAATATATTTACGTGGATAGTAAGTTAATATCTAACGTCTACGAAAATGTCATTAACAATAACTGCGAAAGTCTATGCTTTTGTCGAATGTAATTTTTTCTCGTTTGGCCAAATTGGATTGGATAGCGTAGAAACATCATGATGATCATCAGTCATAGAATTAATTGTAAGATGTAAGTTTGGAATTCGATGGATTGGGTAAGGTAGATCTATCGACAAAGCAATTAATCGTGTTTTTTTCTTTTACAGCGCTGGCGGCCGTCGGTCATTTACGGCACCCGTCTTCGGGCGAGCCTTACGCAAATAACGGAGCTATGGTCAAAACCTTTCAAGCGTATTTGGCCAATTGCCATCGATTCTATTCTTGTGTCCACTGCCGAGCTCATCTCGCCAACCACGATGAACTCATCTCTAAGGTACTTAAGCACACTGTACAACTCAAAGCTCACGTCTACCCTAGAAATTCTTATCAGTCTACTTCTTTCCAAAATTTATTGCCTTTTCACAATTACTTACTCCCGCCACACTTCCTTTTACAATGCATATTCCTCAAGCTTATGTGTGCATGCACCACCCCAAAATGTAAGCAAAAGTTGCTTTGCAGCCTTTTGTGTGAAATGTACATACATGCATGCTACGTATTTACTTGTACTGTACTTTCATGACATTGACTTTCACATTGAGGAGCAGAAAATTGAAGAGAAGACTCTTCGATGCATATACTTGCTGGTAATTATATAGAGCAGATATCCGAAAGCAGAACAGTCGACTACTAATGGTATACTACAGAGGAGAGGCTTTTCCGAGAGCTGACACTCTGAGAGCACAGTCAGTTGTCAGAGCGTGTTGGCACAGTTGCACAATTGTACTTAAAGCCACAATATATATATTTGTGGGGATGTGTTCGTGTCAGATGCAACCATTTGTCTTGCCCTACCTACAGTGTTATGCTCTATGCAGCCTGTGTAAAAAGCTTTCTTACAATTAGCAAGATATTTTTGTAAGCACCAAATTGCATGTGCATATATACTCAGTAGTATCATTATTGTTATTATAACACATGTAGGTATGTCCACTTACATTACTATACTGCCACCACTGCTTACAGCTGCTATACGTAAATTGATATCGTAATTATTCATGTAGGTCAACCAAAGTCCTGCTTATTAACCTCACCTCCTCTCAAACCCTACATCACTTCGAGTTTGCATGTGAAATTCACAGAGCAACGAGAAATGGCTTTAGATTTATAATGTGTGTTGCCCTGCTCACAGTCTTATTACTGTGTATACAAATACATGTGTGTAGATGTGCATCCGCCTAACATAGATGAACCGATTGATGAGGAACTCTGAAAGCAATCACGAATGTACTCACATTCAGTAGTAGTAGGTAACATGACAAAAACACGGTAATTAGCACGTTGAAGGTGGAAAGTTAGGTGGACTGTAAAAAGAGAGGGGGCGAAAACTTAATAACATATCGAAATACTGTCAAAGCAATGCCAAATCCCATTATTTAGTGGGAAACATGATGAATTTTGTATGCAATTGTGATAGCACTCTTAAAGAGAGGTTTCTGACTGCGCATTAATAAATGTTGTGTGACAGTGAACATATTTGTATAGGCCATGCCTTGATCTTGGTTATTTGTCTTGGCGCTCCATGACAATTTTTTTACCACTACTATCTCCACCGCACACAACAGCTTCCTCTATTGTACAACTACGTGTAACCATAACTTTGCATACATATAATATATATATGTCAAGTGGCCCGACAATGTATTTAAGAATACATGAGGATTGAGGTGCACTGTAATTTTTGCTAACCAACCATTTTTATCCAGTTGCGTCCGGAGAATCGATTTAGGAAAAATCGATAGGCACTGAATCGTTGATTATATCTCTGTGTACCATATAGAGAGAAAGTGTATATAGCTACTGCTGGAAGTAAAAAGCTTCCTTAGTGTTATGGACATAGGAAACCCCACTGTCAGCTTTCAATGAACTTTTACGTACTGTCACATGCTACTACTATACTAGAGTGCATACAGAGACACAGACGAAAGCAGAGAAACCTCACAAATGTTATTATTATATACTTGTACTTTCTTCGACTTGTATGTGTTGATGGTCCTGTAGCTTTTCTCTGGTTACAACGGATGAATTGACTTCATTATCCCAGTCACAAAGTTCCAACAAAGTTGCCTACTCTCACTGTCATCGTGTGCGCTTTGTAGTCGTCCAAGTCTGTGGCCGGACGATTATGTAAAGGAAATATCTGGTTGTGGAGTCCGGTCTTGCCCACCTAGCCCAATGGTCAGTGAGTGAGAGAGAGTGTGGATGACCGATGGGTAGTCGTGGTACAGTTGAATGGCTGGATATCACTGCATTATTCCTTTCAATCACTAATAGTTGGTTGTCTGTGGAAAGGCAGTGCACAGCACTGGGTAATTTCACTCGAGAATAAGTGGGGTCTTGTCGAAAGTCTTGCGGCAACCAATCAAATGTAGCCTCCGCTGCTGCACGGTGAAATGTTTCGCGATGTAAATAATAATTTAATGAACACGTACATAGACATACACACACACATTATTCGAAAGAATTAAATAGATTGTTAGTGTATAAAGCCCATGGGTGCAAAAATATCCATTAAATTGTAAATGAGTCGTGTCCTTCTTGTTGAGCTCGAATTGAAGTGCGGAGAGCAGACGAGCAGAGGCACGTTGTTCTTGCCCCATGTCTCCAATCCAATCAGTCCAATCTCTTACATCTTACAGAAAGGAATTCTGAATTGGATTTTGCCGGGTTCGTGGTGATGAGAGTTCAACAGGACGCTTATTTACTTATAGTTAGAGAGACAACAGTCACTCATTGGCTGTCTCGTTGCTGTCACCATCATAACAAGGTATACCTTTTAAATGGGTCGAGCATAGAGGCCCACATTTTTATGGCAAATATTCCAAGGAAAATCTAATTTCACTAATGCGATTTCGTGCAGAAATGATGGCAGAAGAGAATCATAAGTTTGACTTGAAATTTGGACACGTAGTCTTTTAGAATAAACTGAAAGTCGATAAATGAACTACGCAATTGAGAAATTCCAATTAATTAGATTCGCAAATCATTGTTACACTTGTTTACCGTAAGGATGATGAGGAATTATTAATATATAAGCTCCCCCGGACTGCTTGAAACGACATATTTTTCTATAAAATACATATCCCTTTGAAGGCTTGCTATTACTGTAAATCCAATGGAAAACCAAAGTTCGGTTTCAGTGTCATCTTTTATCCAGAGCTTCGTGAATATGACTTTCTCATGCGACCACATATATGGAGAACTTCTACAGAATGGGCGGGTCGAATGTCGGATGCGAATACACTAAAAGTGATGATAGTTTTAAAATATTTATTACAGTTACCACAACAGAAGGAGGGAGTCGTGTTTTACGAATCGACTACATCAGTAAAAGCCGAGCTCCATCATTACAGTACTTCAGTCTTAATGTCTTGTCATTATTACGTATATAGATATTTTCTGCTGACATACATAAAGTTAATGCGTTGTAATAATATTTCGAAAATAAATCACGTGCATTACAAAGGTCCTTCTAACAATATCTTCGGCGACAAAGAAAAGCATCTCTGAGTTTATGCACGTATTAAGTATGAGTATGGGCAATAAAACTGGTAAAGTCAATAAGTATTAAAGTAAAGGTTGCGTATAATTTCATGAGGTAATAAAAATTGTGGACATACACTTAATTTAAGTTTCTTGAGCATTGAGTATATACACATTCTCGAATGAGATTTCTGTCAACAAAGCAAGTTGATAAAATTATTGTTATTGTTATTACTGTTGAAGTTGGCTCTGATTTAAAAAATCAACGAAATATATCAGCGCTAAAAGTGCTGACAGCTAATGTTTGATTAGATTTTTTCGTCCCAGCCACAGTCCTATCTGCGTACTCTTTGTATATTTAGTTTTATGTGGAGAGTGGGGGAAATTGTACTCGAATTTACTCGCAGGTCATCAAAAAAGAATTTATCTGCGACAGCGAAATGCAAAACGCAATTTCATGAATATCAGCATCATCAGCAATAGAGTCAAATCGCACAGAAGATAATCAGATAAATTTGTAGCACACCATAATAATATGTAAAAGGTTGTGGTATTATTGTCGTCAAAAAACTCGTCCCTGATCTCTGTGACAAATTTAATTCGTATTTTCGAGATAAGACATGACATCGGTTCCCCAAACGATTATTCTACTAGACTCTCGACGTGTCAACTCAGCGGACAGCTATTAGCGCCATTTGTCACAAAACGACTGATAATTCATATATGAAAACATTTTTCAAGGTTTTTTTAACGCCACACTCGTGTAGTTGTAGGTGGTAGCACATAGAAATGGGAACACATGTAGTGCTCATTTTGGTACAGTATACAGAAGAATCCGCATGCAATTGAAAATGTTCGCTCGTGCATAAAGTGTGTCCAGTGGTTGCAGCTCCGTCAGCCAGTAATGGAATTACGTGTACGCACACAAAGCAAACTATTTAAAGATTTAAAACTTAATCAGACTGTTTCCGTTGGGTAGCCTGAATATATGGAAGCTAACCGTTAGTTTTAAGTGACAGGACTCCCTGCTTGACCTTGTAAAGAATTGCAAAGTTTTCAGTTTGCATTTACTAGTGTCCTGCTGCTGCTGTAAAAGATACCAGTGGCCTGTGTGTGCCATCGTGCTGGTAGTGCACTGCTATTTCAGATTGGGTCCCTGAAATTATATGAATATATTTATACCACTGCATATAGCGATTGTAGTAGTAGAAGAACAGTGCATGAATAGTATTGCCCTCCAAAGGACTTTATAATTAGTTTAAGTACTGACCACTAGAGCCAAACAGGTCTCAATGAGCAAGATTCATTTAGCGTACGTGGTTTTGTGGTTTTTCGTGCTTTTACATTGACAAAACACGACAATGCACATATATGCATTTATCAATGTAGGAACTGATGCCTGTTTGACCTTTCCACCTTTACTACATTACTGCTGGGCTCACAGTAATGGTCTGCTTGTGATGCGACAAGAGAATGAACAAAAGTAACTGCTTCTGTCCAGTGACAGCATTGGAACATTTTCACCCTGCGCAAATTTTTCTCTGTACGTACTGCATTGTGGCCTAGCTTAAAAATAGATTTCCTGAATTGTGTACTCTGCTGTGCTGGTTCTGGATTATTAGAAAAGATATGTCAGCTTGAAGTGTGTACGAGCTTATTGAAGATTAGCTGAGGTAATTAAAAATGTCATTACAATGGGAACGTTAGCGTCCTTCTCTATCCCGGGTCACATTAAGCTTCATTTAATGCATAGTGTGGATTTGCTTGAAGTGCGCTAATTGCCTCCACTTTTGTCTAGTACAACAGTAATTTCAGTGCGGAAATTATTGATGACACATCGTGATGTGGCACACAGGAGAAACTGAATGTGGTCATCTGTCAAATCTGAAATTTCTTTATGCCTTCCAAGATTCTTCATGGCTTCCCGAGCACGATTTCGGTTCATATTCTAAAATGTGTGTCCTTTCACCAGCAACTTTCTCAATTACTCTTTGCGTTCACGAGCAGCCGTGAAATTGGAAAAACCCTTGCTAACTCTCCTTTTTCATGACCCCTAAAATTGGATTTTACACTCCGCAGTTAAGCAGTAAATATGTGCATATATCCCGCTACTCGTTTTTTATGTATTCGTTATGCCGACAACCCACTGGGTAATTGTTCGTGTGAATATAAATATTTGTGATTTTGATTTTTGCAATGACATTTACATTGCAAAAGTGACAGAAAAAGGATATGAGAGATGATACTGCAACACGAAAAGTATTAATAAAGCGATAGTTTCTGTTGCATTTTCATAGAGAGTGTATTACACGGTGGCACGGTGGGAAGAGAATCTATTAATTACACGGTGCCATTAGTATCGTTGACAGTGCAACTCGTCTGCATCCTCTCTGTCCTCGCCTCTCGTTCGCAATTCACGATAAATCATGAACAATAACTGCCACGACTGTTGCAACCTGCAAACAGTTGCCACACCAAAGATGAAGAGATTAATTCGATATATTTCGCTGTCCGGAAATGAAATTACGGACGCCGGCTTGAATTCCATTCACAAAGCCACTCCACTGAACAGCTGCTCCATTATGTCTAAAAATACATATTAATTCGCAATTTTAATTTAATTATAAGCTCTGGAATAGCTAAATACTAAATTTACACTAATGGAAGCATCATGGGTAGTAGTATTGTCAGTAGCTTGGCGAAAAAGAAGTCACAGTGCCCGATATCGAGCAAAGTTCATGGGTTGGGCGCATCGCTATGCGATGCATCTTCCAGCTACAAGTATGTATTTTTACCCAACGTCTTTTCAGCAACTAAATACCACAAATCTGACGTTTTTGTTAAATGTTAAATTTTTTGATTTCGATTTCAACTTGATTTCTAGTGAAATTTCTACAATTGTTTGTTGTGGTTACGTGCAGCAGCGTCTGCTGCGCGTATAATTATTAGATGTGTATTGCATTGTAGAGGCGAGGAGCAGATGTCAAGCACCTCGTGTGTGTAAAAAATTATTTTTTGACCAAATGATACATAATAAAGCGGATTTGATCAATTGTGCCAGCACGTACTTCACATGTCGTGATTGCAACATTTGTATTAAATAAGCAGTCATCACAGGGTTTGTTTTGTCTCTTTGAGAGTGCACCGACTTCACTAACATTACCAAAATAACCTTTGCATGAACACAATGTCATTTACAAGCGAGCAGTGCTCTTTTAGCAGCAGCGTCGGCTTTGCATTCGTTGTAAACAGTTCAGTTGTTTTGCTATTCGACTGCTGCCGTGCTGTGTAGCGTGTACCTACACAAATACATACATATACTGCGCTACTTATTGCTAGAACAGTGCTAAGGGAGCGTACACATAATACGTAACGCAAAATTGCCAATTTTTAGACCCACACCCTCCCCCATGTCACGCAAAATGGGCAGAGTCACAATGCTATAAGTATATCCCTGTAACGGAAGATCAGACCCCTACCCTCCCCCCC
>JABASC010002667.1:0-16671 GCA_019776185.1 Plutomurus gul
CTTTGGAAAGGTTGGAGCTCTATGCATGTATTAGCTCTAGAATTACCACAGTTATCCAAGTAGTAAGTGCGATCTAAGGAACCATAACTGATTTAATGAGCCATTCGCGGTTTCACTTTATTTTCGCTTGAACTTAGACATGCATGGCTTAATCTTTGAGACAAGCATATGACATCTGGCAGGATCAACCAGGTAGCTACCAAATCAACTTTTGTTAATTGGAGCACTACTGGAAACTGCACGCACGCACAACAAATCTGCAAATATATAAATACATACACTCACAGCACACAACGCACAAAACAGCTCCATATATTACTCACACGTTCTACACAGAGATCGTGCTCGCAATTTTCATTTTTCATTCGAGAGATAAACCAACTGTAATTAGTAACTCTCCAACTCTCTTTTACTTCAAACCACTCCAGCCTACGTACATTCACTTTCACATAGGTTTCAATACAACACTTGCTCGGATTCTTACAAAGGAACAGTAATTATGTCAGTGTCACGTCTGCGCCTAAGCACATAACAACATTGCAGTGATACAGTAAAGTCGGGCGATACAAAACTTGAGATTGTCACAACAAATTTGCAATTTAAAAATCGCTTACTGCACAATGACAATTCTCATTTTTGTATCTAAACCAGCGTTGTACACACAAACAAACAGCTATTAAAAACTGATGTCATATATGCAAGCCTTATTTTTTGTACTCGAGCGACTCTTACTGGCGTATTACATCCACGTCATAAAACATAAAAACACCAATAAGATACCCAGTTCGTGTACATTTAGAAAATTGAAGCACTCAATGGAAGCGAGACGCAAATGCCGGCATGAATCAACCGTACTCTAAACTACATCATTTTTCCATTCTACTTTGCTTCTTTATCTTTCTTCTTTGCCCCATGTAGATGTCAAAAAATCCCTTTATTGCTTAGTATTTTATAAGAACTTTATGTACTGTTTATATACATCTATGTATTTGCACCTTTAACTAGACAGAACGGTGTACACACATACAAAGTATTGCTTCTGCTCCCTTAAATAAAAGTACACTTAAAACATTACACTTTTCTAGCCTACAGTCGGGTACAGTAATAGAACCACACATACAACATTGCTGCTCCGACCATCCTCACCTTAACCTGCCAGCTTATGCAACACACACAGCATACGTACTCTTTGCCCTACCTTGGCTCTGCACTTGCACTGCTGCAGTCGACCACAAGTCACCAATTCAATCCTCAATGTTTGAATGAGCAACGTGCACATTCTCCACTATTTAACATGCTTTCAAATTACCATTACTGTCTACACTAAAACACTATACTCATTTCCCTTACAGCTGATGAAACTGCTAAATACTTCTACTCCAGTTTGTACTTCTTCTGCCACAGTTTCGTTAATTACATATTTACATTTCACTAATCATTTTAAAATTTAAACAACTTTGTGCATCACTGTTTCGATTCAAAATTATTTTGTTTACTTTGCTTCCTTTTCAACTAACAACACATAAGTGTGTGCAAATCCACATCATAATAATTCATCTCCAAAGTGGAACCCGGTCAAAAACAAATATTTGTTTTGTATATACGACAATAGCACCAAACTATATGGCAGTTCGACATAAAGTTAGCACTAAGCAGCTTTTAATGTGCGTTGTGCACAATGTCAATTTAGAATAGGACCTGCAGAGCTCAGACGACCCATTTCCATTTCCCCTCTAAAGTTACATTACCTAAATGCCAAATGCGGCCTACCCTACCCTATTAACTCTATAAATAGTAGTAACTAAAGCCATACTCAGACGGTGGTGTACTGTCTGTATCCATGCAGAATCAACACGGTAATCGCGTGATTTTTTAAATGTCGGTGACTTTACAAAATTTCAGTCATAATGTCATGATATAAAATATTATGTATTGCTATGAATGAAATTATAGACCATATTACATACTATAAACTACTGCGTTTCGCACACATTTTGTAACATTTGTATGGTACTACACGTAATTCGCTTTAATTACAAAATTGCAAATGAAATTATAATAAATATCAGAGCACAGTATTATGGGATTAATCATTAATAGTTTATTCATCATACTACGTATTTACTTTACATTCAATTTTTCTAGGTCTATAGGAATATAGGATTTTTTTAAAACATGCATTCATCAATTTCGGAGAGTAAATATCCGCTAATTTATCACAAGCTGATGCTCACTGTGCTGCGCTAAACTGTATTCAAATTTCATCCACATTTACTATTTTGTCTGGCTCCATTCTACCATATGTGCGTGCAACCAATTATCTACCAAACACCATAATCACTTTTCTTTTTTTACAGATTTAATTGTAAGGGAACGCACACATATTACGTAAACCAAAATTGTCAATTTTTAGACCCACACCCTCCCCCTTGTCACCCAAAATCGCCAGAGCCACAATTTTATAAGTATGTATATATATCCCTGTAACGCAAGCTCAGACCCCCACCCTATGTACACCAGACGCCTTTACGTAATATGTCCAATTTCCCTAATCTCCCAAATCAATTTTTTTCTTCGATTCGCTGATGGCTTGCACTTACTAACTACTGCACTCCTACAAATTCGGAATGGCTTTCCTAGAGACGTCCGATTATTGCATTCATTGTGCTCCAGAATCGTTCACCTACTTAGATAATAAGTACTTGCCCATCCAATTATTGTATTCTGGTGTATGTAAAATTATTTAGTTGGTGCTACTACCTTGCTACCTGCTATGAGTAATGTTAGTATAGCATATTTTCACAGTATACAAGTTTTTCCCCGTCTGCTGACCATTTGAGAAGATTTTGTACTGGCTTTGTATAGAATTTTGTTTTCAAATCCAACAATTCGCTAACTATATCCTATGTCTAACACGATAAAGGACTCTCATTACAAGGGCATTAACTGGATTCCTAAAACAAAGGGACGAACCGGACGAAGACTCCTTGCACATCTCCTTGTAATCTTCTTAAAACCCTCAATATCAATAATGTATCATAAATGTAAAACCCTTCTGTAAAACGCGAAACTAAACGTTGCTCTCGCTCTGCGGCGGATATATTACAAATAATGAAGAAATTCACGATGAATTTAACATGCATTCAAATTGCATTCAATCGGGCAGGATATCAGAAATAATTTAGGTACGGCAATGAATGTGATTACAAATGTTCTGCGTGCCCACCCCCAGGGGTATCCAAATGTGAACCGAAAATGTATTTTGTGCTACAGTTTCAATTTGTATGACAGCAGAGAAAGTTCTGTCTTGAAAATACCACAACTACAGACTGTCACAGATTGTTGTAATAAATATTTATCTGAAGAAATTCTTATCTCAGTTGACTGGTACGGACTCTCATCGACACCGAATGAGCCAAAGTTTTGTTACGAATGTTTTCAAAATACTGCTAAGCTTGTGCAATTACATGTTCAACTTGAAAATCTCCAGAGAGAAATGTACACATTGGTTGGGGACACAACATCGCATATTGTGAAATGGAGAAAGGTATTTCACTCATCCACTTTCTATCCGGAACAGTTACCCGTTTTGCAATCAGAGTCTACACACTTTTTGCTCAGTACAAATAATGACAAAGAAAAGTCGGCGGAGAATCACAGTTCAAGTTTAGATAGGGAGTCGCCTCAGTCCCCTGATTCAGACACAGTTGGTCCTGTTCACGATATAGAAGATTACACTCAACCGCACGATAGTTTACCCAAGAATACAGGTATTAAAATTTGTGGTTTGGAGATTAGCAGCATAACAATACACTCATAAAACATAAACAATGCATAAACACTTAAAATGCATGTGCTTTCACATTACACGACAAATAACGAAAATTTGATGCATTTCACAGTTGTTCCCGAAGCCAATGCTGCACAAACATCACAACTCGATCACTCTGACACTTTGTCCGCTAAATCAATTAAACAATGTTCTAAATGTGGCAAACGTTTCAAAAAACTTGACAAGCTGCAAGCACATGTGTGTGGTAAGTCTCCATGGGATTGCCACATATGCGGTCGATCAATTTCAGGTCAAACTGCATTAAAAATTCACCTTAGAACCCATTCAGGGGAGAAACCGTTTAAATGCACAGAATGTGAAAAATGTTTTGCTTGGAAAGATCAACTGGAGCGTCATAAACGTGTGCATACTGGCGAGAAACCGTTTCAATGTCAATTTTGTGAGAAACGATTTGCGGACTACAGTACCTTCATTAAACATCAAAGAGGTCACACCGAAGAAAAGCGTCTGTACAACGTACATCTTTAAATGAATTTGATTTTCTATCCGACTCTGCATTAATTAAAATTTTGAAATGGCATGATGTACACGTATTGTTGATTTATTGCTTTTAATGTTTTATTAGTGTCCAACATGTAGTAAAGGCTTTGGAAGCAAAGGAAGCTTGGAATGCCATTTGCGTCTTCATAACAATGAGAGACCTTACATTTGCGAAATTTGCGGCAAATCTTACCCAAGTCCTACAAGTCTGAGAATCCATAGAGCGACACATTTAGAGACAAAACAAAAATGTGATGTTTGCGATAAAGAATTTTTCCCTCGTCAGTTAGAACTGCACAAATTGCAACATACTGGACGACCTGAAGACAGGAAATTTATTTGCGACCAATGCGGCAAGGGCTTCATTTCCAAAAATTATTTAGCAACTCATTATCGCACACATACTGATGTGGGGTTGGGACCCTTTGTCTGTTCTGTTGAAAGCTGTGGGAAAACATTTGAAAACTCGGTACGTTTGCGAGCTCATAGCAATCGATGCCATCCCACAAATGACCCTCTCAAATGTGAAACCTGTGGGAAATTATTTGCTAAAAAGCATCTACTTGTGTCTCACGTTACATTTGTTCATGAAAAGATGAAAAGACCAAAAAGACTGCAGTGCGATATCTGTAATAAATTCTTTGCTACAAAAAGTGATTTGACAAAACACAAGAAAAGCCACATTACCGATCGGCCGTTTTCTTGCGAGTTGTGTGGACAGAAAACGAAAAGCAAACAGAATTTAGCCCGACATATGATAACACACACAGAAGAACACAAAGCAAACCCAATGCCGAAAAAATTTAAATGCGATTTATGTGATAGTGCGTTTTGTCTCAGTTACCAGTTGAAAGAGCACAAAATGATTCATACAGGGGAAACACCGCATGAATGTGAAACCTGTGGAAAAGCTTTCCGAATGAAACAAACATACAGAAACCACTTAAAACTGCATTCGACTGATTACCCTTACACTTGCAGTGTGTGTGGCAAAGGCTTTAAAAACTCCCAGCAATGCCTAAACCATACTCGAAAGCATGAAGACCCAAAATATGTATGTTCAGTTTGCTCAAAGAAATTTTACAGTAGTTCCAAATTGAATCGACACATGGGCACGCACGCGGACAAGCCCTTTAAATGTGATGTCGATGGATGCGACAGAGCGTTTGGTGAAAAGATTCTTCTAAAGTACCACACACTCAGCGCTCATACGGAAGAGAAAGACAAGCCGTTTAAATGTAGTGCATGTCAGAAGGGTTTTGGAGTGCAGTCTGAATTGAATAAACACTTAAAAGCCCATGATAAAAAGTCGGGATTCAAAACCAGGACCTCGTTCAAATGCTTCAAGTGTAATAAATCTTTTAGTACAGCAGCAGGGCGCAGAGTGCATCAGAGGATTCACAGTTTAGAAGAGGACAGTGAGGAAGATCAAGTAAGCGAAAATTCTAGTCACAGTGATATTTCTGTTAAGGGAGAAGATAATGAGACTGAAAATGAGTCAGAGGTGGAAGACAGTGAATGTGTAAGTGATGCCGAAATTAAAACTTTGGATTTGAGGGAAGATGTGATCATCAAAGAAGAAATTCTTCTCCCGATCAAAGAAGAATATGATTCTGGTTAAAAGTTCTAGCAAAGGGCTCCATCCTGTATACATTTGCTAATTTTTCCCCTTTAAAAACGTGATAAGTGATATCTTTGCGGGTCCTTTGATCTTCTCTCTGAACCGACGGGCTTCGTAAGGTACTCACTTGGTAAAAATCCCATCACAGTGGGACAATGTGATGTGAGAAATGTGATTCATTCATAATATGGAAAGGATGGCAAATTATAACATGGATAGGATATTCATACCATTAGTTACGAGACGGAGTAAATGTGATAATCCCATTGATCACATTAATCACATCAAACCCCAAACTCGACGCTTCCGCCCAGTGCTCCGGCCTAGTTAAACACCACTGCATGCATATTGTGATTTTCCTTCGCGTTACTGTCCAAATGACCCATGCATTTGGAGGTATGTATGTTAGGTACACATATATATATATAATTATATATGGATATGAAATAATATAAGTGAATGCATTCGCATTTTGCCATCTTTAGTGTCAATTATAATATAATGCAATGAGTTATTTTGTTGGGGCAATGGCAATAAAATTTTCCAATTGTAACTTCTGATTTATTAAAATTAAAATTCATTTCATTTACTTTTAGAAATGCTTTCCACAGAATTAGTGAATTTAATATGATTTATAATAATCGTAATTCTATATTTGCTTTCCCAAAGAACTTATAGAGGCTTTAGAGGATTCGTTACACATTCGTATTCACAAAATATTGGATATATGCAATATTAATTGTATGAGATAAGGTGTGATCAATGCAGGAAGAAATTGTGTATTTGACCATGTGAATTGTTTGAATATATTTCTACATTACATAATGCTTGTTCAGTTTGTCACCATATTGTAAACCTCACTTTTATACGATGTATCACATAAAATACTTAAAAATTACCTTTTTACGAATATTTTTCACATGCACGAACTTTTACTAGCAAATCCTTTTCTGATTTCAAGTCTGGTAATATTTCAAACTAGCTGAGCCAACATACATTTTCAGCTTCACGCTTCACGGTTTATGACTGGTTCCTCTCTGGAGCCCTGACATTATTTGACTGTTCATTAGGCAGGGGTGGATCCAGGGGGCTCATTCTCATACGTCATTGGGCGCGCCTAAAGTTGGGAAATCTTAAGCCATACCCCTTTATACGGGGGTTGCTTAGATACCGGTTCCAAAATTTGGGATAGGACCAAGGTGGTTGCACATGCAACTGGGGCTTGCATCTACTGGTGTGGATAAGACGCACTTTTCGCGAAGTCAAGGTGTATGAACTGTTTCTATGGTTCTGTGCTTTTATAAAAGCACAGAACCATAGAAACAGTTCATGCACCTTGGGCGAAGTAAGCTCAGGGACGTAAATTGTATTGAAGCACATGGTGTTTCCATGGTTACCAAGAAAAAATGATGTTATTTACGTCCCAGAGCCTATCGTTGAGATTTACATGTAAAAGTGCGACTCGTCCAGTCCTAGTTAGCATTTGCAACCACCTTGGATAGGACTGAAAAACGTTGAGGCGGAATTTTAGTCAATGAAAATTTACGGCCACCAAAAATTGAAATTCGTCCGTCATGCCGTAAAAAAGTGATTACATAAATCACATTTTGGAAGTATAATATGAGAATTTATATTTTTGGAATGCTCGTTTCACTCCATCCAAAAATTACTTATTGGCAACATTTTGATAACCGGGACGTAAGGCACCCTGCTTACATATTCTAGTTCCTTTTGACAGTACTTTTATTGAATTCATACGAACAACAGGTACAGTTACTTTTATTAATATGATTTAATTCCAAAACAACGGCCAACATAAAATCTTTAACAAAAATTCTCGAATGCATTAATTAGTGTATTCAAATGGAAAATGACCTTATAGAATTACCTCCATTTTGTCATCCAAATATGATAAAGTATTTATACGAAACCAGGTAAAAGTGAAATATTTGTCATTTTCAATCATCATTATACAAGGCTTCGAACTCCCATTGCTGCTGCGGGTTAGATGCATCACACTTTTCATAGGTAGCTGCGTTATATCTAGTATAATCGGCGCAAGTTATTAGAGTGTATTAATGTTTTACAGCTGATAACACTTCTCTGGAGGGTGTTAAATAATCGTAAAAGTCCTATTAATAAATACTGCATTACCTATGGCTTTGAAAACATTTGTCGAGAGTTGCGCTGCGAATTAAATATGTGGTTTTGCTAGTATCCAATGGACGTAGATTAACTAAATTTTTGCTTATTCCACCAACTGCTCCCACAGCAGATAGGTCATTCAACGCCGCTGTCTTGGGAAGTAACCAGTAGCCCCCCTCTAATTTGAAAAAGCCCATCGACAGATTTACAAATGCATTTAAATGCAAGCAATAATTTTTCAAAACATACAATGAAATAAATGCATATAAAAACCGAACGCTAACCGTAACTCACCCAAAGATTCTGACCCTTTTTGTACAGCAATGGCATCCCACAATTGATTAGAGTGTTCTCTCCAAGCATCTACGAATACTTTTCCGGGATTTACCCCATTTGGAATAAAGTTGTGAGGAGAGGCTGTAATATACTGGCATATTTCGTGTTTTAAAAATAACGCGATTTTTCAATAATTAAAAAATAATTTCAATTATATTACCCTTTTCAAGTAATCTTTTAAACTCTATGGGTCACTGAATAATATTATGCTTTTGAAAACATATATTTAGATCGAGAAAAAATTTTCATCAGAAAGAGTGAATGATGCGTGCATTTCTAATAAAGACCATACAATGAACTGGCTGCTCTGTTCCTTGTTAGAAGCTTATCAAAAAAAATATTGAATAATAATAAATTAAAATTGTTTCTTTCAAGCTTACATTGGCGTCTGCAACGTTTTTGATTCTGTATGTACTTCCGTGTACAAGCTGAGAATATGAGGAATTTACGAGTCCCAAAATTATGGGCACAAATAATGTTCGCAAAGAGCTCATTCTAAAAGTGTTACCTATCGTCGAGAACGGAATGAATATGGTTATGTATGGTCTAATTCAAGTGTCTAGAAGATTATATACATTGTCAGATTTAAGTGAAGTCAGGCAAACAACAGATGCCAACCAGAGAGTTAATCAAATATTCGGGGTAATGAGTACAATATGTATCTCAATCTGTTTGATGCTATGCAGCACACCAAATTATGCTTTTTTCAACCTATTTAAGTACGATTTTATCAAATCTTCTCTTTTCCATTAAAAATCAATAAGTTGTGTTGTATTCCGTGCATATAGGATTTCGGTGCAAGATGCAATATCTCGTTTTAGCTCTCATTTATGTTTATTACTAATTATAAGTTTTGTTCTGAATCATTTTATAGCTTGTTGTACGATATATGTATTTGGATATTGTAGCATGGAATTAATTCTTCTAGTGACCCACACTCGATGTCTCACGTATGTATGTCCAAATTGAATATTCCATGTCATTAATATATTATGCCTTATTGCCCTTGAGTTGCTCATGCTCTACATAGTATTTGAATATATACCACAGGTGCTACAAACGGCACATTTACATGATTCATAACGGTAAAAACATTCAAATGAGTGAAAGCAATCCGAATTAAAAGATAGTTAGGTACGCTGCTTTGCACCAAGAGATTGCGTTTACTGAACTAAATGTTAGAACAATTTTTTTTGCTGTCCAACCTCTTTCGCTTTCTGTATTGCACTAGGGTGGCAAGTTTTACGGTATACTACTCCGTGTGGCAAGCTCCCCTCCTATCCCATCTATGTAGGTACTTCATCTCCTTATAGCCATCCAGGATTTTCATGAGGATTTTGCATACATCTCTGTGAACCGTGGATCCACCATTTGGGATGTTGATCCTGCTGCACTTGAATTTTTAACTGAACCCCACAGGATTTTGGAGCTGCAACATCATTCAATGAATTTTAAGTAACTCCCCCCATTTCCTATGTTCATCCTATACATACTATCAATCACTGATTCAGATAAATATAAAAAATCTGCTTTATAGAACACTTATGCTTTATTCATTTTTTCAAAATTCAGTTATGTATATAAATAAGGAAATATAGTTAGAGTTCACATTGCTGTCGATACATATACTCAATAAAATAGGATGCATGAACACTGTATAGATAGATGTCTATGGTAAATTCTCAAACAATTATTTATCTATGAGTGGTACTAAAGAAGAATTTTCGGTTCTTCGTGAAAATGTAATGTGAAAGGATATGATGGTATTGTATTACATGCAATGTACAAATACATTTTAAAATGATAAAATAATTTTTAAATTGGTGTCATTTTGGAAATGTAAGTATAATATTATATGAAATGCATTTTGATAAGAGTTTGTGAGTGTTGTTTGTCAACATCTTCCTGAATGCTGCACTCCATCAATTTTGGCGGCGGGCTATATAATTACATAAACTCGGGCCGTTAACTTTTTTTGATAAATCCATAGAGAAATCCACAGAAGTGTTGGTGGTGGTGGTATTGTTGATTGTATTTATATAAAATCGCACATCTGTTTATTTCTGGAATCACTGAGCATATTATTTAAAATTTAAATTAGATATTGTTTGATCTATTCTTTTTGACGTTTATGTGGTTTTGTGTTCATACAAATTGTTAAAAAATGGAATTATTTTCAGTCTAAACTTCAGGTAAGTCTAAAGCAGGTATAAGCAATGCTTGTGCTGTACACCATTCACTAAAATTTATAATTTTACCACTGAACTCCAATCACTCGTCCCAACTCACTATCAGTCACCAGTAGCAGTAGCACCATGTATGAGAAGGAATAATACATTATTGTTGCGTTGTCATCAATGCATTCCTTCAGTTGTCAGTTCAGTAGTGGAAAGAGTGGGATCGAAATGAAAATTTGTATCAACTTTAATTAGTTCGATTTACAAAGCAATTTTTCTGATCAGGTATCGCAAGCAATTGATTGTGAGGAGTTGCGACCTTCAACCGTTTAACAAAAATGGACAAAGAAACTCCAATAACGAAATATTTGGCTACACTGGAAAAGCGTCAAGCGTTACTATTTGGGGGTTCTACTGCTGTATCTCCGCCTGGACAAAATATTCGTATGAAGCTAAGCTTTGATGATACTTACATGATGGGTCAAAGCCAACTCGATCAGTCATTACTGCACCTTTCTCCCCCGAAGTCATCGAAGAGAAAACGATTTTCTTATTATGACAATGAAGACGACGAAGAGTTACAAAGGAAATCAAGTAAAACAATGCGGATATTTTGTTTTATTGTGTTTACATCGTGTTAATGTTTGTTACTCAACGTTATAATACTTTAGAGTTGATTACTCTGAATTTTCAGGTGAACTAGAGCGACTTTTGCGACAAACTCAGGCAGACCTAATTGACTCGCGTGCCCAAGTTACAAAATTAGAGCATCAAATTGGGGAAATAAAAAGACAGTATAAGGAAAGAATTATTGCAATCGAAAAATCAACTGCCAAAGCCAAATCTGATTCAAAAAATGCACATGATCACGTAATGCTATAATAAATTATCAGTATTTTGTGTCCCTATAGAAGGTCGTGAAGTTTAATTTTTATATTATTTTAACAGGCTGACAGATTGGAACAGCAATTTAAACTAATTAGCCAGCGAGAAGCCGATCTCAGTGAAAAATTAAAATGTCAATCTGAAGCACACGCTGTGAAATTTAGGGTAATGGAGGAATGTATTTCCAAGTTACGTTGTGAGAATGCTGAGCTAAGCGAAAAGTTAAATAATGTGAGAATCAAATAATTGTAATCAGATGTAAAACAAATAAAGTTATTAATTGTACATTGATTGATTTAATATGGTGGTAGAATAACATCAAGTCTGATGAAGAAGTGCGGAAATTATCTAATGACCTCCAGCAAACAGAACGAGGGGCCGAAAAGTGGATCATGGACACCCAGCTTCTAAAAGAGCAATTAGATCTCAAAGATGTACAGTTAAAAAAGTATCAGCGAGAGCAATTGGCAATAAAGATTAAAGAAGTTCAAGCACTTTCCCTGTCAAAGAGTGAGAATAAGCCAATGGAATCTGCTTCTCAATTAGGCTTACTCGAAGAACGAGTTAAAAAATACGAAAATTTATATTGCCAGCAGCAAAATGAAAAAGTCACTCTAGTAAAAGCAATGAAGAATGTTCAAGAGGACAATCAAATCTTAAGGTTTGCTCCGTTAAGCATATATCAGGGACATTTTCTTTTCAATTCCTACTAAAATATTTTGTTTTTGTTTGTAATGCACAGATCTACAATGCGTTCAGAAATGGTTCTGAAAGAGCAAATAACGTCATTGGAGTCTCAATTGAATTCTTCAAATAACAACTTGAAAAGGCAGGCTGTAATTGAAAGCGAAAATTTTATTTTAAAAGAAGAACTTAATAGGTGGAAATCAGTAGCTAATAAAATTGATTCAACTTGCACAAATGCGCATGAGTTTGAGTCTTTTGTTAGACAAATACAAAATCTACAATTAGAATTAAAGCATGAAAATTCCAATTTACAATATCAGTAAGTTATTCTTAATGTTACTAATTCTGCCCAACTGCTAATTCTGGGTGCTCCTTGTGCAAATATATCAAGCGGTCATCAAAAATGTTTTGTGTTTTAGGTACGAAAGTAACGGCCGTATGGTAACCAAGCTTCAAGCCGAAACCATGTCTCTTCGAGATCAGGTGAAAATATGTAAGGAGGAAAACCACAAATTAGCTTTAGACATGAAAAATCTGACACGTCGCATGGGGCTCATTGCAAAGGTAATGTCACGTTTTAAATCCGTTTTGCAATTCCCACCAAAAATGGAATAATTTGATTCGGAGTGCAATAAACTAAAAGTTGTGAAATTAGGATCGTGATGGCTTGAAAGGATTGAAGGATTCGTATGAGCAAGAATTTACTGGGTTAATTTCTTCTCCCCTTCAAGGAAGAATTGCGCAATTAGAGTCTGTTGTTGCGGAGTACGAAGCTATACTTAAAGAAGATGCCAGCCTCAAGAAGAACTGCAATGAGTGCGAAAATCGAATGTCCCTTGTTAACCAACTACGAGTAGAGTTAGTAAAATCATTTGTCGGTCAACCTATCAACGATTATGTAAATCATTTTAAAGTTTATTTGTTGTACTTTATTTGAAAAGATTGGAGTCTAAGAAACGAGAGTTGTCGGAAGTACACGCTACTTACATGGAGCAAAAACCAAATGAGACACTTTCTAGTGATGATATCACGGAAGGTATTAAAGTAGTTGCCTTCGGTATGAACCCATCTTCATTATCACTTGAAGAAAGGATAAAACAGCTCATCTCTGAAAATGAGCGCTTGAAAGGAAGGTTGAACGATTTTGTGGATCAGTCTACCACGGGAATAGTTGATGGTAGCCTTCGAGAGGAAAAGAACAGTAAGTTAAATCATTTGGAGAAAATAAATATATATTTATTATTTATTTCATTAATTTTTCATTACTGTTTTAATATTTTTATAGAATTGGAGGAGCAACTCAAAGTTTTACAGAGAAAACATGAAATATTGACTGAAGCGTATGATTATGAAACACAAATGCTAAATTCGGCTATCACACGCTTATTTGGTTTCCATATAACACTCATTCAGGAACCAACTCGTCAAATAAGACTTCAAAGTATCTATTCAAGTTCTAACAACCCTGAGGATGCCTTTATTTTTCAAGTGAGTGTTTTCTTTCAAATCTACATAACAAATCTGAGTAATTAAACATTTTAAATCTTTGTAAAGACTATTTAATGCTGTCGTTTCTTTCTCAGGAAGCGGATAATCAAGATATGATGCTATTAGAGACACCTATTTTGAATAACTTCCGAGATGACATTGATCGCTTTTTAATTGGATCAAATTCAATACCAGCCTTCATCGCCTGTGTTACCATCACATACGTCCAGTCATCCAGCAGTCAGTCATCATATGACGACATGAGCCTTATTCCGTTATCCCAAGATAGTCAGGGTCCAAGTCAACCTCGCATTGTAGATGTCCAAGTTCAAGATTCGAATGAATACAGTGTGGACGAGGACGACGATGCAGAAGAGGAAGAGGATGATGTGGAGGAAGAGGAAGAGCCGATGTACGAAGAAGATGATGAGAATGATGACCCGCAGGAGGATTACGATAATGAGGAAGATGATGATGATTGTGTAACTATAGATGACGATGACTAGCCGTTATTTACATAATTGCTCTTCCGTTGTCCCGAATGTCAATAATACCATAATACATTTAGTTAGTATTGTCCATGATGTATTTTTGCAAGTGGAATATTTAATGCAGATAATTGCATGCGTAATGCAAGTACCTAACAATAATTAATATGCTTAATAAAGTGGCATGTGTCATTTATGAGATTTGTGTAGTTCATCAGTGGTTGGTGATAATAAATATTTATTGCACTATATGTGGTATTTTCCGTCTGAATTAATTTTATTGGAAAACTGAATGATTTCAAGTGAGTACAATATTCTGTAGTAATTGAAAACAACAACAAATTATGATTTCAATTTCAATGAGTGAAATTCAGACACGCACATTCATTTCTGTTTAATGGATTGAAGTATCAAAGACCACGCATTCACACAGGCAGTCACAATCGAATATGGAATATACATAGGTGAAAGATGTAGTACACATATAATAAAAGACTTGTATTGTAATTTGCATTTATGGATACGTAATTGGTTGTTGTGTTGTGATGGCAGGTTTTGTGTTCGTCTTCCACACCCCTATGAGATTACATTTATCTCGCTTTTGATTGTCCACAATTACTAATTACTACCCTACTATACATTTACATTAATGTAAGTATTTGTATAATATGATTAAGCACATATAATGATCTCAGATTGGATAAATCCCCATCGTCAAAATAAGCAACACTCGTTAGGCATAAACAGTTTAATAATATAAATACCCCTTCTTATGTAGTTCAATGATTCATGTCCTTTGATTTTGGAAGGACAGAAATGAATTTGTTGAAATGAAATGGATATATCGTGTGGTGGAGGTTTTTATCACGCTGTCTGATTTAGTTACTTGAACAACGTCCTTGATTCTGAAGACACCATTCTGGTTGGAGACGATCAGCATGAATACCTCTCTTTACTAGACGCTCACGATGGTGGATTAAACGATCAGCAGCATCCCTCCAGGATGAGAACGGATTCGCCCACAGTCTTTCAGCTAAGGCTGCCCCTCTGGGCCACACCTTTGCTTCCAAGCCCATCTCATCAACCTGCAAGAATCCATTTTGGTTACAATTTGCCAAGTCATTAATTTCATTCTTTCTTTGATTTCGTGCAAATATGTATGTTTACCTGTTCAGACCATAAAGCAGCTTCTCCACCAATGACCTGTCCTGGTTGCAAATCAATTTCTTCGGTTGTATTCAATTGAGCAATTACTCGGAGTGGATTGTTATCGTACACGCGTTGCCAAGTCTTGTAACCTCCACAGGATCCACGGCCTTCACCCATCTAAAATAGGATTTATTTTATAAATACAAAATATTCTGCATATTTATGATAGTATCAGTTTAAATATTATGCTTGTAATAGCGTGTCAATTTACCCAGTCCCCGAAACCACAATCGAATTGCCAAGCATCACGATTCGAGAAGATGACTCTGTAACCTTTGTCAAGCATGGCAGCAAGAGAACGATCGCGCCCGCTGTTTCGGAAATGAACGATGTATCTGCATACAAAAAAAAGATTTTTAGTGGGTTTCAAGCATAAATGCGTTCACTGCACACATGAAGTATAATGTACAATTTCAAAAGTCAAATATTATTGTATACCTCTCGGGGTCAAGGATGTTTTCGATATTTTCCTGTACCAAAAGGTTGGAAGCCCAAACAATGGGAGTCAATTCAGTTCCACGAGCAGCACGCACCAACTCTACATAAGCTCTGTAATTTCATTGTTAGAAAAACGTTCCATCAACTTCATTCTTTTAATAGCGACATTACATATTCCTTTATTGGCATGCATTCGTCATGAAAATACCTTCTTTGGAAAGTAGCCCACAATTGAAGAAACTCTCTCTCAGTTCTGTTACGCCGTTGAGCGGCCAAGAAATCTGTAATTTCTTTACTCGAATTCCAGCAATTGAAATTGACGTCATCACCTCCCATATGGAAAGCATCCGTATCGAAAACACTGAGAAGATCTCTGTAGAGTTTTCCTGAATAAAATCATAATGAATAATGAAACACTCTTTTTCGAAATTAAATCTAATAAAATTATCATTTCACTGTCTCGTGCAAAATATATTTACCGAGAACGAGGTAAGTTTGTTCATTGACGGGGTTCAATTGTCCGCAGGGGGGTTCAGAACAGAATTGATTCCATGGTTCAGCATTAACGCAGACGGCCATTGGTCCTCCACTGGTCACAGACACAGGAGCAGGTTGGATTGTGTTTGGACCTGCATGGAATAGCAACAAGTAAGCACATGCTATCAGTTACATTGTTCTTTTTCTTTGTAACATTTGCACCATACAGTGAGTACGCTTCAAGCATGAAATCATGTTTTCATTCTATTAGCATCCTTGACTCTAGATACAAGAAGCTTTGTTGGTATAGTTGGCTGCTGCAAATCTTTTGCCTCAGCAGTGTCATAAATCATAAAAGCAGAAGTGGAGAGTGAGAGTGAGAGTGCG
>JABASC010002668.1:0-16671 GCA_019776185.1 Plutomurus gul
GAAACTTTATTTTCAGATCGGTGATTTTTACAATTCTCTCAGCACAAACAATTACTGGCCACCAAGGTTCCTGATACAAATATCAGCTAATATTATTTGGTCACAAGAACTTGCTCTGCTTGCCGCAAAATTCCCAATTTCCTCTGAAATTTACATTATTGAGTTGGAATCATATTCATCCGTCTTAATAAGTGACAATGATAAAGGGCCAAGAATCCGCACGATTATTGAGAAGTTGGAGTCTTATCTTGTTTACGAAATATATTCCATTAAAAATACCACGTTTGTAAATAAATTTGATTCGTTGACGGTGCGAAATAAAATATCAAGACGTTCCGATTTTGGCGGAGCACCGATTATCGGCATCGGAGTCGTAAGCGGTTAATTTAGTAATATCTTAATTTAATTAAGTTTTACAATTTACGACATCATGTACTTAACTTGGAAAAATTTTCAATTATGTTTCAGGATGATCCAAATTATAAACTTGGGACCGCATACAATAACAAAGGTTCCACTGTGGAATTTATCGGGGGCTTTGATGTGGACACTTTGAGGTTTTTCCGAGACTCGATGAATTTTGTGTGCGCCGATATTTACTAGATATTTGATTTAGTATACATACCTAAATATGCGCCATTTTGGCGAGTCTGAAAAATGTTGACCACCGAAAACTTTATAATATAAAAGATTTACTAGATATTTGATTTAATATACCTATTTATGTTTTATTCACCATTTTGGGGAGTCTGAAAAATGTTTACCACCAAAAACTTTATAATATAAAAGCTTCGGGCACTTTTTCTTATCCGTGACGCCATTTTAGTCCTTTAATTATAAAATTGTCTTTTAGCAGTCTTACGTTTTCACGTTATTTCTGTTGTTCACTCCAATATTTTAAATTACATTGGTTGAATGGAGTATTGGTATTTAACAGAGTGATCTATTATACAGAATTGTAGCTTCCAAAAGCACGGGATACGTCAGACAAGGTCCCAATTGCACCTTGACTGGGCTTGCTGTCGAAATCAACGATGACAGGGCCGATATTGCAATATCGGAGTCCGACCTGGTGGAGTACAGAGTTCGCGGGAAAAGATGGGCTTACATTTCTTCAGCCGACATATCAAAATAAGTAAATTCAGAACATTTTTAGAATATTGCTTTTCTCACTCACCGTGAATCAATTCCAAGGTTGGGGAAATTTAAATTCATATATTTGAGAGTGTTCCTTGTATTTCAGTTGTAAATTACTTTGACCTTGATGAAGTATGTGGTTTGTTATTAATTAATAATTATTTCAGAATACAGGCGTATTTCATCCAGCCCGAGAAGAGTTCCGTCAGAGATATCTTCCTATCAACTTTCACCGAAAACTTGTGGTTTGTTCTGATTGGGGTTTGGTTAGCATTCGCCTTAACTCTGTACACCTTTAGCAGAACTGTGAAATATTTTTGCATAAAATCGCATATCAAAGACGAAATTTTTTTCAATGAAGCCGCAATCATGACGCTGGGAGTCTGTTGTCAACGGGTCAGCAATATCTCACGTATTTCAAATCATAAGAATTTTAATTTATTTTGATAATGAGCACCACGTTTATATTCACAGGGTTACCATCTATCCCCTGTGCTTCTATCTCTGAGGATCCTTTTTTTCACGGGTTGGATTTTGGGATTTTTCATTTATACGGGATTCTCAGCTACACTTGTATCAATATTATCATTTGAAGTCGTTCCAATACAATCTTTTGAGGATATTTTGAAAGAAAACTTAATTTTATACAGTCATAAGCTAGTCCCTCTAGCCAAATATATCATCAAGGTTTGTCAAATGGATTTTAGCAGATACATATTGCTGCTGTTGGATGATTAGCACGGCAGAGGTGGGCAAAAATGATTATAACAAGGGGGACGCTTTAGCATAAACCATATGGTCACCGTAATCGTCAGAATGTTTTTATTCAAGGTCTTATTAACTGGAGAACATTTGGAGAGCAATTGCATTTGTCTTTATAAAATTTTATCATATTTAAAATTGTAAGAACAAGGTTTTCAATGAAATTTTAACATATTTTGAAATATGCGTTGAAATTGAAGTAAGACATTATGGAAATTTTTTAAATTTCAATTAATTTCATATTAAATCTAGTATACTACCACATTAAATGGATTTTAATTTGCAAATGCATTCAATTTAATTTTAACGATAACAACGAGTATTTTTTAAATTAATTGGTGTTATAACGATTTATCTGTTTTTTTTGCTGAACTGTGAAAATTTGCTTTCTTGAACATGTCGTTTCTCAAAGTTCAGTTTCTACATGCACACATAATGTGTGTACTGAAATTGTCTTATTCACTGCATGTTTCGAACAAAAATCTTTGCCCACCTATGCTATCTCAAGTCTCTTATGAATTGATACGTGCCATGCCATCCTGACGGGTTATCTATTCGTATAATCTAAAAGTTGAAATTTGTACAATAATCTTTCCAATATGTTTTTAAGGAACTTGAAGACCGAAACCGTATTCCCAAACTTCCTGAATCACTTACAGATTTAGACATTAATAGGGACACTTTTCAGCCAATAATTCGTGGACGGGCAGCAATGATCACGATTTCCGATTACTTCTACCCTATTCTTCAACAGCAGGGCTACAACGAAAAAATTTTGTGTAATGTCTTATCAGACGTTGTGGCTAATCCAATGCCGATCAAAGGAGGAATGTTTGTCAAGAAAGGCTCGCCGCTACGGGAATACTTCAACAACAAGTAATTAATTACCGTAAAAGCATAAATTCGTCTCAAAATTTGCAGAAAAGTTGTAAGTTGTTTTTGGTAAGAATTAATGCCCAAAATTGCAACTTTTAGAATAATTTTGATGTGTGAAAGCGGACTTAATTACCGTCTCATGAAGAATTTCATCGCGAAATCGTCAATTCAGTGTCCCCGTACAAATCGTGCGCGGAATTCACCGTTTGGACTTAAACATGTGTTCACCTCATACTGTTTACTATGTGCTGGTCTCTTCTTTAGTATGATAGCTCTAAACGGGGAAATGCTGCAGAGCAGATTAAAAATGCATTCAACTAAAAGGATGGTCTTGCAATAATATTACTAAATTCTTTGTAAATTACAAAACGAATGCCTTAATTCCGTTTTGCGGTGGAATTATAGCAATTGTAATTGGTAAATACTTACAATATTATCTATGTAAATATTTACTGCAAAACATGACGGAATAATGGCACACCAATAAAAACCAGTAGAGGATTTTCATTTCCAAATTGGTTTACATGCCTAAAACTGTTGTATGGATGAAAGCACGATTATAATTGCATTCAATCTTCGATAAATTTTTCCTGAATAAGATATTTGTTGAATATCGAAAGTTCGAACAGCAATAAATACAAATTTTTGTTAAAAAATGTTTACCTCCAGAGTCAACAACCAAATTATTAATCACCAATTCCGAGGATGGGGAAGCCTTAATTTACTCATCAAATTCTTATTTTTATACATTATTTTTACATTCTCAAAGAATCAAGTTCTTTTGTATTTCCTCATTCAGGAAATATTTGTACCATCTTGTACACACAACTAAGCAAGCTGAGCATGACATAATTATATTTTAGGACACTTTTACCGAAAGGCCATCCCACCCTTGTGGAATACCCCAACCAATGGGTGACATGATTGACTACCTCATTCTACTGGAGTTCTATTCCGATCTTCACATAGTTTTTTTCGAAACCGAACGGTTTCACTCTGCATTTAAAAATTAAAAGTACAATCAATATCTAGTCTCACATTTTTTATCGCAATTCACACACAAACTAGTTTCTGATTATCACTCACCCTTTATTCATACTCTTTCAAAATCACCAAGATACATCTTTATGGTGTTTCAACACTCTCTGTCCTAAGGAAGGATAAAACACAGCAATTATCAATTATGTTTGCACGACCTTTTGCAAATCTTAGCACTGTATATAGACCATCATAGCTGTTGTAGATTATTATTAAAGTACCAATTTTTTCCAGAACAAGAAAGAATAGAGAAAAGCTGAGTCCACCAACGAAAATCATGATGGCAGTAAAAATATCGGTATAGTTCAACGCTTTCACTGCCACGTTTTCACCTTTAAGGCAGAGAAATTCCGTGTGCATTTTTTGCTTTAGATGGTTCCTGCAACTTTTGCCTCTTTCCATGTATTCAATGATTCTAATAAAATTTACGCTTTACTACCATTTCAGTTCACAGACTAGTAATTGTCATTATCATCATTCCGTTTAAACTAATTGAGCTTAATTTTTTAATTAGTGTTAAAATTGTAATGAACGTACTTGCTATTAAAGAGCTCCTTAAATTCACTTCCTTTTTTAACGTAGTTGGCTTTGCTGTAAGCTATCGATCGGTAGGGCACGGCATATATTTTTTCGCAAAATGTTATCTCTGAATAATTGTAATCTCTGACTGCAGCGTGGACGTATCCCCTTAATGACACCAACGCTACTTGAGTATTTAAGATAACGTCAATTTCATCCTCAGTCGTCACAAGCATTGTATTCTTATTTCCTTCCGAATACTGCAAAAATTAATCATGAATAAATGAACATACAATAATTCCATGTGATGATGACACTGTGATTATTTTCCTAGAAAATATGGAAATAGCATAAAATTTTTAATTATTTTTCACGTAATGTTATAATACTGTAAGATCTCAACCCATCGAACCTTCGAGTTAACACTACTAATTTAATTCTGATTGTGAGTGTTCATTATTACACTGATTGGTTATTAGCTTGACGATTTAAATTATTTACGTGAATTAAATCTTTCATTGTTGTGCTGTCCCTGTGCACTGCAAAGACGAAGCCGTGTTGGCTCAGCTGGTTGAAGGAATCCACTGGTGGCTTTTCAGTGGAAAGCCGTGAGTAAAATGTGGCCGAGTACGAATTATAAATTACAACGGACATCATGGAAGCAATGAACATGAACGTTTTCACCGAATCGGAGAATGGGACAAGGCTTCTATACCATCCTGTCAATAAAAAAAATATTTTTTCAAAGACTGACACCAATACTCGACCCGCACTCGAGAATATTATAAAATGATTTTTAACCATGTAACGTTGCCATATGCAATCCCCAAAATCCGACTTCCGTTGCCAATTCCATCTCACATTTAACTTGTACGCTCTTTAATTTGACAATTAGAAGAAATTTGAGTGATAGTATGAGCCCAGTCCACATGAGAAAGAAGCAGGCCCAAATCGAGAAACTGAATGGTGAAATCAGAATATTTCTGATGGATCCTATTGGGGGTTGTTTGAAAAAAGCGAATGCACTGAAATTATGTAATAAGATATTTTGTTGTAAAGTTTTAAAGATTTTTTTAAAAATTATGTCACATTTGCAAATTCAATTAATCTTACTATTCCTCGTATGTTGTATGCAGAAAAGTGACATTGTTTGAGCGCTGGCTTGTCAAAGTCTGTTGGCTTATGGAAATATCTGCTGTAGAGTTAGGATTGCGCAGCAAATCTGTCGACGACTGCAATGGTACTGCACTTTCGCTGTTGAAGGAGAATTTTTAATATTTTTAATATGATTAGAATACCAGAAAAACTATATCGAATAAGTAGTGATAGAATTTTGTACGTGAAAAAGTAAGAATCCCTCATGTCATGAAACATATCTGTTAAGACTCCCGGCTCGAATGTAGAAAATTTGTCTCCTTTGAGAATTTTTGGAAGTAAGTCAACACTTGAACCTGTAATCTGAAATGAGTGCATTTTGAAATTTTATATAAACAAAGCTTGAGAAGTAGATAATAAAATCAATATTTACAGCTGCAACTCCAATTATTATTTGTCGCCTTAGGTTTCCCCTTCTGGTCGTGTCTTGTTTGAGCAAGTAATAAAAATTAATATTTTGACACGCATTATTGTCATCAATTTTAGTAGCCACGGGCTGAATCACCAAAAGTCTTTTAATGTAAAAGATCTCCCAGATTTTATTTTGGGAAATGGCAAATACGTGGCTTGTGAATTTCAAGAACGATTTACACCACTGAGTTTTGAAATTTGAGCAGTTAAAATGATTCGTAAGTTGAATCTCCTGAATATTTTCTTCAGTCTCTGTTTGGATGACGATAAAAAGATACCAATTCCATTTGGTTGCAATATTAACGTCCCTCGAAGATTCTTCATTGCAATTAATCGGCATCTCCAACTATGAAATAGATAAATCCCTGCAAATTGTGATTTTTCAAATTTAATTTGTAATTCGAGCTTACACTTTCTGAATTTTCTACATCGTCCAGAAAAAACATCAAATTCCCATTAGCTTTACTAAAAAGGGATACTACGCTTTGGGTAGTGCAAAAAATACTGGCACTTTGATTCACAAGTTGATTTGGCACCCACGCAATTTGGCTTCCTCCTTGTGAAATAATTTCCACTGTAAAAAATGATCAGTTGAAATACTTTCACCCACAAATATATCCTTTTTCTACAATTTCCTATAATTTCAAGAAATGAATTTTAATTTTATCGATGTCATGTACCTTTTGAGTCTGGATCATTCACAAACAATATAAAATCCATTGTTTCCTTCATTGGTGACAGCTGTAAATCGTTTAGGAACGAATTCGAATTCCTTTGACATGTATCTTCCGGTGTCACCAATTTAAGGAAAATCCAGACTCCAAAACAAATTAAATTATGGAAACGGATACCTTTTTTTGAAAAAATAACCATTTTCGGAATTCACCCACAATTTAGAGCACAGTTAAATAAACGCTTTTCGTGTATTTGTAGCTCGAATACATGAGAATTGGAAGTGCAGCTCTTGGAGTAGAGGGGCCATGTTGTCGGATGGAACTATAATCATGTCAACTTTAATGCACAATGGAGGCTTTAATTTGTCAATTCTCTGAATCGATGTGCTGTCCCTTTTCTTCAAATAATCTACTTGAATTTATCAGTAGGTACAGGTGGAAAATGTTTGTAATATGAAGAGCATGTTGTACAAAGCAGATATAATCACTTTAGTAGTCTAAAGAAACTTCAGGAACAACATAAACGGTGAATTCAAACAATGAAATTTTTTTGTGTCCAAATGTTCCAGTGGAAACCTAATGGTAACAACTAAAATGGAAATTTGGGAGGGGCACCGGCTATTTTACTTATGTGTAGAAGTTCCTCTTTCCATTTCCCCTTCGTAATAAAATTTAAAGACGCATCCGTAATCAAATTACATTAGTAGCGGCACTAGTGTTCCTCTTCTTCGATTCCATATTGCATAACAATTGTAAATAACTTAAAGTCATATTTTCGTTGAAAGTGACATGGGTTCATCACCTAATGCGTTTCTTCGCTGCAATAGCACCAATAAAATAATAAGTAAAAAACAGTGATCCTGTACATTACCATAATTCAATTCATTTTAATAAAAAATCAAATTGTTTGTAGTGATGATGGACAGATTCAAACAAAAATTTCTCTAATGATTTTTCCCAAGATGTGCAAAATTGTGTGAATTTAGCTTGGTCGTTTCGCAATGCTGTCATTGGCCGCTATTGAATTTGGCATAATATTTTAGTGGGCCAAAATTTGTTGAATGTATTGGATGAACTCTCCATGAGTATAATGCTGTATGCGTCTAATTTAGTCTTAACATTTTAATTTTGGTTCACAGTACCAACAATTTTACAATGCAGACAAATGTGAGTGTTTTGACAGAATTCCAACTTCAAAAGGGCCTATCATTAGTCTGCTTACACCTTCTCGTTATTAATTTTTGTCCTGGTGCATATTTATTGTTGAATAGCACAGAAGCCGAGAAAACAGATAGTATACGCAACAGGCAGTTAAAACGTGTGGCACTTACTTATATTCCATAATCTATTCAAGCCGTGGCTCTACTTGACAATGGGAGAACCGCATTCAACATCGGAAATCCAAAAATAATTAAAGGGGAGAAAAGAACTCTTCATTAATATTAAATCAAGTGACTGTACACACAAAGTTCAGCAAACTGAGTCAGTATTAAAAAATTATCAGTTCCAGTGAACAAAGGATTTAGTTCGCACAATACACGTGGAATCCAACACACCTGCACGGCAGTTGGTCAAAAACGGATGGTATTTATTTCTTCATCGATTGCACTGTCAGCTTTTGTTAAACTTGTTCTAAACAACCGGCAATTCAAACAGAAATATTTTATGCCTGAGTCATTGTCTATCATTTAATTATGGAATACGAATAAATTGCACTTACATTTGGAAAGAGTATTTCAATTTTCACAAGTCACTTAAATAATATCTCACTCGGCAAACTGTCTCTCCTTTAATAATTTAAAGGTTAATTCCATCTCATTTAATCTGGACATCATTATTTTTCATTTATCATTAAAAACTTCATTTACCATTACAATATTAAGAGAAGTTTTAAAAATGACGTATTTTTATGTGTATTTTTTTTCTGAAAATCATGAAATGCAATCACCGTCTTACGAAATACTCTTAAAGAAATTTTATTTCACTTAATACAGTGCATTACAATTTTAGTTATGTATCTTCTCTTTAGTTTTCATTTTGTATATAATATACCTTCACCTTGCATACCAACAACCACCCATTCAATAAATAAGATGAACGTATTTATTTTAATTCCGTTTTTTTTAAAAAAACGTGTTTTTATCTTTTAAGCTGAAGAAATTCGATCTGTTTCAGTTCTAAAAGCCTCAAATAAATTATAAAACTATTTACGGGTGTAGAAATAGGTACAGGTTTTAAATAAGTTGTACATTTGTAATGATTAATTACCACACAGTCTTCTATTGTGAAGTTATGTTTGCATTGCAAAAGATTTCTTAGTTTTCTTTCACATTGAAGTTCTAGGAATTTTTGAACTCTCTCAAGGTGTTTAATTCATCCTCTGACAATTTAACGCCCAAATCGTAGATAACTTTCGTAACGGCGACTCGTAAAAAATGCGGGTACTTTTCTGCCAATTCAATGATCCAGTCGCCGATCTTTTGCTCCTGGTACTTAGTGCACACCAAACACGTGCCAAACACCGCAGCAATTAATCGAGCTGTAGTGCAGTAACATTTACAGATACAATCAATCAATTTAGTAATTAAGCAGTATAATTATTTGTAAAAAAGATTTACATATATGCACAATTGTCAAACTACGATACCAAAGTGAAATTTTTACTTACGTTTGAAAAACCTTCCCACAAAATCACAGCGCCCCTCAAAAAACACACATTGTAACAAAAATTTGACATAGAACTTTTGATTGAAGGCCAAAGGGATATTTAATGTATCGTACAAAGGCGATAATATCAATGGATAAATGGGTCCCTTGAGTCCGTCGTCTCCATTGTATATACCATTGCAAAATGTACGGAAATTTAAAATACTTAGTAATATCACCAAAATTGAAGATTTCATGGTGCGAACATGTAATGTAGAAAATTCACACAAATGCAAACAAAATGTTTCAGAAATTCCTAGAAAAATTTCCACGTTCGACTGTAATTTTTAATCTGATGCGTAACAATGAATAATTCCTAAACTTCATATCACACGTTGAAATCTTCACAGAATTTGAAAATGTGAAAGAAGACTCTACTGGAAAAATCAAAGTCCACAATATTAGCTACTCCTTCTGCACATGAATGTTTAAATGAAAGTTGTCCATGGCGCCTCTACTTCAAATTGTTAATACGAATAATAAAAATGGTGGAACTTTATCCATTGGAAAAATACGGCGTAATGCAAAAATTCGCATACTATTCAGTAGAAACAAGATTTTTTGCTCTTACTCTGTGAACGGTGGAAAATGTGATAAGGAAACAACAGATTTTAAGACCGCATTTGTTGAGCACAATGTACAATTCTATATAAGTATCACGATCTGGACATGGTGTGTCCAGTCTCAGTTACCATGTTCTCCACTTTACTTGTTTCTCTTCCCAGCAACATGAAATATGTAAATATTGAAAGTTTCAGAACTGATAAAATCGCAACATAAACCTAGTTTTATTTTAGCGTGGAAAAAATTAACCAGCAAAATCACTTTTCAACAGCACACCACGATTGTGTGGAAAATTTTAATTCTCACAATTATTTTACATGAGCTGGCAGCGCTTACTTTTATATACATGCATTAACATTGCGCTGCTTCTATGCGTTGAGTTGAATGTTGCAGCAAGAATATCAGATCAGGAATAGGAAGTTTCTGGATAAGCTTTGTATTATTTTTATTGTTGATTGTCTGTTTCACTTGGCGTGCACAAGATGTAATTTATATCTTCATTGTATAATTTTGAGTTGCACTAATTAATTGTAACTATGATTTTAATTTTTTTTATCACACTTTAAATTCAATCCAACGAGGAATAGTCCCTCGTTGTTTGTACGATGAAAAGAGACATTGGTTATGCACTCGTACAATGCAAAACTATCAGAAAACCATAAATTCGAAGAATTGGATGAGCTCCATGGAACGATAAAAAATTACACCTAATCGTAATTGCAAGGTAGAAAATTAATTAATTTAAATTAATTTCAGCACCTGATGTTAACAAAAGTGGGACCCACTCGAGAAATTCAGAAAATTCGCATATTAAGTAAGACCAACAAGATTGTTTGCATTTTTAATCTTTGAACTAGAATAAGGAACCAGACTGTGTCCTCCATTGTTGGATGTTGTTCCCAGCCGCATCAAATACACATTTAAAAGACTCTGAAAACAAAAGCGCAGAAGAAGCTTGCTTTAATGCTTAAGCATTGAAGAAATCATGGAGCCAAAAAATCAACAAACCACGTCGCCCAGTTGAATGAAAGGTTTCAATTCTCACAATTATTTTGCGTTTACTTTTACACATGCAGTTCTATTTTTGTTGATTTTACGTATATTAAACACTAGAGCATAAGATCAGGCACAAAGTAGGCAAAAAGACCCCTTTTATTTATGACACCTTCTTTTGCTAGCATTTTTCAAGATACCTGAACATGAAAGCGAACCGAAAACATCGGACGCTTTTAATGGATTTTTGGCTTTTTGAAAGTATATGCGTACACAAAGCACCAATAAACTGCAGCCTTTTACATTTTTCCCCGTATGCAATAATCCAATATCCCCAGAGGGGCGGGTTTTTTGCGAAAAACGTAATACTCAAAACCCATTAGTCAGATTCCCCACCACCACATCAATCCAAATCTGAAATACAAGTACAACTTATTGTTGCTATACACAGCTTCAAATGATTATAGGATTAAGTCAATCATCCCTGTTTTTTATTGTTCCTTCGTTAGTCGTTATTTTCTTTTGATTAAACACAGTTCACTGTAGACATGCTAGTGTCCAGCGATGAATCACGTTCCCCTGTGGCATTTCAGAATGTAGGAAATGTACATAAATCGTTCGCCGCAGACATCTCATTTGCCGAATAAATTCTAGAAACTAATTTCGTGGTGTACATAATCTTTCGTAAATCCAATTTTTGTAATTTAATCCGATCACACGGATTAATTTGGATTAAATGGGTTTCCTGCCCAATTATGTTTTTGTCTCTTAACCGATTTTCCCCATTAACATCATGTGGGTTCCCATTACCAAGTATTTGATCCAATTTAATCACACCAGTTATTAAATGAACCCAAAACCTACATATATGTCAGTTTACTCATTGCATGTATCAATTTATGCTGTGCTAGAGAATATACACACAGAGATTGCAACAATACACGTTATCATCACTAACTGGTTATGATTTCCATATATCTCAGCTTTTGCAATTGGAATACATTATTATCAAGCTGTTCATAAACAGCCTTTGTTCGCGGTTCTATGTTTAGGTTGTTCTGCGTTGATTAGACGAGGGAATGATACTTATTATTTCATCTGTAGCAATCCCAGGTCTCATTAATTCCGAACCAATTGTGTCATATGAAGGTCGACGGGGGTTACTCTATAAGCTGCTTCTTTGTCTATTCTAAATCTGAACAAGACATGAATATACACAGCTCTTGCTTGATCTTCAATACACATATGTATAATAATGCTTGGACAGAGATTGGGTGTTAGATTTTCTTGAAAAACCAGAATGGACAGTGCTATAGTAATACTTAGGTAATAGTAAAGGTTATCATTGCAATCGGGAGATATATTTTACAAGTTATAAGTAGATTGTAGTATTGCAGCTTTGTAAAGAACATTAAATGTGAGTGAAGTCTGCCTTTTACTATCAACACACACATCTCTACGCACGATACACACAATCTGTGCTTATCCGTGTAAATGTATGTATTTAAAACAGATAATTCCCAATGAACATTTTACCTTAAAATAATGTTTCTGTGAATTGATCCATAATTGCAATTATATCACTGATACGTTGCTGAAGATCAACAATTTTCAAATTTAAGACCATTTCTTTGAAATATTTCAAATAAAGAGAACTAACAATAAGTTTATACGTAAAACCTCATACCCTTTGTTAATTTTTAGAATTATTTGTAACGATTTTTGAAATGTCCTATACAAATAGTGGAACATCGATCTTATATTCAAAATTCAAACCAAAGGTTATCCACATTGAAAATTAAATAGAAAAGGTCACTCTCTGTGAATACAATGGTACAAATGAAGGTCACATTGTTTCACGAAGAATGCCGGAATTCTTTAAAAGGATTTGAAATATTTATTTAAATAAGTAATGTGTTTATCATAACGACTGGGTAAAAATATCTATCACAAAAACAGTTGCACACGTTCATTCATAAAATATTAAAATTCGTATTAATTTACAAACGATTAAATGCAATAACAAATTTGTACATTAATCCTTCGGCGACCATTCATTTAAAGATTTCATTTTTTTCTGGAGCTGGGACGAAATAATCCAAACAGTCTTCCCCGGGGTTGCATTGACATTTAAATTTTCCGTTTACCCCTTGCTGTATGCATCGGGCATTGTCCACGCAATTATAGAAGTTGTGATTATGGCGATTGACACAGGTGCTGCCCGGCAGCAGCTTGCATTGGTCTCCTTGCCACGTGGTTTTGAATCTGCCCGCATCACACTCATCACAATCACAGATATTCCTGTTTGGGTTACACCGTGACCCAGGTAGACACACTTGACCCCGGTTACGATTAATCACTACACCGAAATTCTGTACGGACGGCTCACACGGATTTCCGAATTCCACGTAATTGCTTATGAAAGCCCCCTCAATGTATGCTATACACAGCGCCCCCAATATAATGTGCACGTACATCATTAGAAACTGTAAATAAATCATTCAGAATTAAAAATCTTAAAAAATGCACTTTTGAAAATTATTTTTTGTGAATCTCAAAATGAATATCTGCAGTAAATATTTCTGCAAATATAAAGAATTTTAAACCGTTAGTAAAGATTTTAATCATTTATTTACCTTTGTGTGTGTGTATTCAGTCCGGTTTAAAGTAAATAAGTGGTTATTGGTGATTTTTCAACAATTTATAAGTGTAAATACGTTTAGGGCCTAGCAAATGCCTAATTATGTAGTAAAGTGGAAGTCTAGTCACAAGACTCAGTTTAAGACAAGTAATTAAGTAATGTGACTACTGCCGACTTATATACGTGCACTAGGAAAGAAGAAAAATCAGACTGCAAGCAACAAGAGCAAGGGGAATCTGTTGAAGCAGCAAGTTAACAAGAACCCATCAGATCCACATTACAGATTGTGTGGGTAGGCAAGGTCTACAACTCCATCACATAGGCTACCGCTTATATAAGTGTTGTGTATTTACTTTGTGTACACAAAGAGTAACAGAAGATATAAATGGTCAAGGCATTTTTCAATATCGTGTTAACAACATTTGCTGCGCACTTGAATATCTATTCCTATAACACAACTTTTCTTCTATAAAATATCTTGTTTCATGCAAAAAGTAGCTATTATTCTATCCTCAGTTTGTTAGCAGCTGTTAGAAGCTTATATAATATTTATTTATTATAGCCACAGTCATATAACCAGTTTCCAAAACCACTTGTATAATTCAGATCCCCCTCAATCCAATCTAAATGCTGCGATTTTTAACGAACTTCGCTACTCAAAACAGAAATAATCATACAATATATTTTTCTGAAATCGTTCGTTTACTTTTACTAATGACGTCAATGAGCATCGAAAAAACTATAATTGAACTACAGATGGACTATTTGTTTAGGGGTGTCGTTTATAGAAACCAGAATTTTTGCATAATAAATAGCAAAAAATCTAATTGAAAAATATTGAGTTTACATTCGTTTAGCAAAGTGAGTATTCAAAACAATTTTGTTTTTGTGACAGGCGCATGGAGACAACATATTCAGGGTTGCATTTATTAGGATTGCAAAAAGAGGGTTGAAGGACAGGCTACCAAGAATTCTTCGTACAAGACAATAAAGTGAGTGGTACGATTTTTTAAATCGGGAGTAAGTTTTATATTTTTATAAATTATTATTCGTTGTGGTAAAAGCATTTCTGAAAAATGCTACCAAAAAAATTTGAAGAGTTTGCTAAACTGCGATGCACATTTTGCCAGTTGGGTTGAAATGATAATATTTTCGTTGTTTGTCTCACAATCAGTTCCATTGTCAGGTGTATGACCGAATGTCCTTCAGACGTACAGACAGCTCTCGGGTTACTATAGGAACAAAAACAGATACTTAATTCTGCGAAATAAATCTTGTATTTTTTACCACAAACAAATTGATAAGTTGGCAGGTACCTGAACCCAAAAGTATTTCTGCTCTCTCGTGTTGTTCAGGTTTTAATTATTCAAACAGACATTTTTATCTGTCTTCTGTCAATCAGTTAGCATGTCAGCACACACAAGAAAGTGCATCAATCTTGTTTTTGTGAGCAAATCAAGAGCTGGAGATTAATTACAACATTTAATCGTGAGAGTGAGACGGACGAGGAAGTTTTCATATTTTACACGAAGAATGCTGGCCGCGGAGATGTAATAATGTATAATTTATTTTGTTCGTATGAATTATTATACAGGCTCATGCACATCATGTAAACATTTCTGTAACGCAGCTTTCAAAACCGTTTTTGCTTTTCCCACCAAATTATTGACTTGTTTTGCAAATTATACTAAAAAGTCATCAACTTTCACGGAACCTACAATTAATTTAATTCATTGAGGAATAAGTAAAAAAAAATAGGGAATGCTCAATCCGAAAATTACGTTTTTAACCGGGGTATATCATTAAACGCAAAAATTCTTACTGTTATTTAAGCTGAGTGGGCTGAGTGGAATTGTTGTGCTACAGACGACAAATGACGATGTTCACTATCCTAGTTAGGGCCTATTCACATTTATGTGCTGAACAAACATTAATGTTCTCGAAACTATTTGTTCTTCAAAAATTTCGGTGAGCACAGTAAAATAGTAATTCGATCGCCAGGATTAAAATATAATGTGAAAAAAGTTTGCGATTGTTTGGGACCATCACTGCAAATGGCACATTCCAAATTTAAATTCAATGAAAAAAGTAACTTTAAAAATAAATGTTAAAACTCATTTAATTTTAGCATTAAATCTCTATTAGACTACTTCATGCTATGCCGTGTCATGTTTGCTACTTTCAGTCCACTGAATATCAAGAATGCTTGGGAAGAATTCAGACAATTTTCAAACAATGCCAAACAACATTCTCCTCGGGCGTTTAAAGCTCCACAATCAATGCATTCTGAGGTCAAGGCAAAATTATAGTAGATTCAATTACCACTTAAAAGCCTAATAAATGCATTCATTTAAATGATTAATAGGTTATATCATTTTTACCACACTTACATTACTTACCTGTACAAAGGCACTCTGACAAAAAAAAGTTTCCTGTCAGTCGTCTTTTTCATTTTGTACCCTTACCCCACTGCCTTCTAAATTAGATCGATGTTCCTTCTGCACAGAGTATAGATAAAAAGAAACATTACAGATAAGTGGAGACGCAACAAGAACCCTCCAATACCCGTTACCTATTTATTATGCAAATTGTATATTCAATAACTATAATTTGCAAATGTATGCATGACAAAGGAACTATCGATTCACTAACATAACCCATCCCTGCACATTTGTACAGTTGCACCAGTTTCTACAACATAGTTATTGCGGACACTGCATTGATTTGGCGAATGAATTTATGTAAGTACGTATTACAATCGAGTACTAAATAGAGAATGACATTGAAGCTCACTGCTTGCACTTGACCCCACAGTAAGAAGGAAGTGCTGCAGTACATAAGCATTTCAAAGGATATTAGAAGAGTACCGCTTTTTAATGGAAATTTGGCCTCTTTTTTATTTGAATCGTGGCCGAAATGACATTTGGCCGTAAATACTGTTTTTTAGGCCTCTGATAAATGTAAATTGGGCCGTTTTTTAATGAAAACGATTGAAAACTTAAATTATATTAATATAAAAACAGAATAAAATTATACTTTAATTTCAGTCTTCTAAAAAATATTTTTTTGGTCATACTCCAAGTACTGCATGCACGCATGTGATAGTTCAGAGTGTTCCAACCTCGGATAGAATGGTAAATTGACGATTTTTTGGTACTCGAGGTAAACATTGTAAAATCTTTTATTTTCTCAATA
>JABASC010002669.1:0-16664 GCA_019776185.1 Plutomurus gul
CAGAAACTCAAGTTCTTTAACAAATCACCGAGGTAGAAGAAATCTCCACTACAATTTTAGATACACATTGTCAAAATGCAATCAAATAATCAATCGTAATAACTGTATGCCTTCTTAAGCAAAATTGGAAAATAAGGAAATAAGCATACTCGCAACTACGAATGACACAATAATGCAATCAAGAAGCAGGAAGTGTAAACGAAGCAAATAATTACAGTCCCGCACATTAATGTTACTCTATCTCAAGTGTGGAGGATCATGTTTTCATACTTACAAACAATATGTAGATAACGAATTTTCACCTTAGCTCGACTAGTCGCATTCTATAAGTGCGTTAGCTAAAACCATCTTTATTCTTTCCATTTCAACCTTCTAATATCTCCAGTTATAAATGTAATTGACAATTGTTATGTAAAATTGTCCATTTTTACACAAACTCTACCATTATGGATCATGGGGCAAATATGCGTTCAGAGATTTCCAACCTCGGAATGAATCCAACTCTTAATAAGTGTAAAATGTGGACAGCAAACAATAAGCTGTCCTTGTTTAATATAATTCAAAACATCAAAGTACACAGCACACAGATAAAGTACAACAATAAGTTGCATCTAGCTACTTTTCAATGGCAATTCTTATCATTAGGAAAAGTAAAGTTCAAGAGGCTGAGTCATTGCACTGTTAATCTGAAATTAGATTGCTAAATATTTCAATTGATAACTTCAAACTGATTGCCTCCATTTGGATATGGTATGGTGAAGGCATGGCATATACTATGGCGTATTTGCTGAGCGAGCCGTGTTCCACATTATTTGCAACGTGTGTAATCCGCAATGATCGTAGTAAATTTATTCTTATGTTAGCGGTCAGAAAACACGATTTTTAATTTTTGCCTAGGCTTGAAATAACTAAAATGGTTATACTATACAGCTAAATAATCAATAGGTAATCAGATTATGGTAGATAGATCGTCCTGGTCCTATTTCAGTCATAATGGTACTTGAACTGTGAAATCGTTGAATACACAAGATTGAGAACAAGAATACTAATTGCAACATAGTGAAATTTATTTGAATTCGTTAAATTTAAAATGTCCTATGAATGAATATATACGCAAAATTGATTCAGTCACAATGGTACTTGAACTGTGAAATCGTTGAATACACAAGATTGAGAACAAGAATACTAATTGCAACATAGTGAAATTTATTTGAATTCGTTAAATTTAAAATGTCCTATGAATGAATATGTACGCAAAATTGGTGTATCTCTACATACATAGCATTAGGAGTAATGTGTCACATACTAACATCAACCATCTAGTTTCCAGTATGTAGTATTACGAATGGTGATTGCGTAATACTTGTATATTTGTTAAGATTATACAATCAGTGTAAATCACAATTTTTCTCCTATAAATTGACTAGGCCGCACTTCAGCAACAGCAATTAACCGATTCGCCGCTAAGTATAACCCATTTTGCAATTTGGTTCATTTGTCAATTGTATTTTGTAATCTCTGGCTTGTATAATGTACCTACTCAGGCTTTTTAGTAATGCTATGTGTTTAGTGAGCAAATGGACTGTGGACTGTGATAAGGATAAAACCGCGTGAGTGTAGAGGTCATAAAGGCCTTTGTTGCAATGCATGTACTATCAATAAAGTTTTTATATCCCACCTAGAATTCTTTCTTTCCATCAATCAATCAATATGGCAGTGAATTCTACTTCATCCGTACAAAAGCAACTCTAACAAATTCAGTCCTTGATGTTAAACCGTTTTACTACGTTGTTGTATAATGTACTAATGAATTGTGGTTGCTAATTATAAAGCACATTGCGGTTACCTTCGTGTATTTATAAATTCCGTTTATTCAGTCCGACTTTCTTGAATATTAGAGGACACTACAAAAAAAGATACAGATAATTGGACATGCTCTCTACGCTTGAAGATTGAGCAATCGTTATGCAAGTAATTTCTACAAGGCCAAGACCTCAATTTACAAATCAATTAGGAACGTCTCACAAATTTAGAGTGAGCGAAGAGTTCAGTGTCTTCATCTTTAAAGGGGCAATACCGATTCACTCAGCTTACAATTAGAGATATTGTCTCGTGATATTGAAATAAACCCAGCAAAGGTTTAAATTGCTCTCAAATATGGATACAATCGCTAATAAGGTAGGCAAAAATATTTTAACACTCATATATTTGATAGAATTTAATTCAGACAATTTTACGGAAAATTAATTTTAGAAATATATTTACAGCTATTTGATAATTTGGTGGAGACATCAATCTCTCTTGGATCAATGGCACTGGCATTTCTTACGGTTGTCTTAATGGGAATCCTGATGTTCTACGCAGTTCATGGAATTTTTGCTCTGGGAATAACTCTAATTGAAATTGTGGATCGGAGTCCGATAACTTTCAGCAATAATTACTCTCACACTCTTTATAAAGCTGATTTGCATAAATCTATAAGAATACGGTCATTGAATGCGCAAAAGAAAAGTATTATAACAATTACATACAACAATTATTGTTGTACATTCTCAAAGCTTCATTAGAACACTTTTATGATACAAAATTGTAATGTGCGGCATGTGATGATATGATCATGATTTTTTAATTTATCCGTTTGTTTTTTTAGTGTCGATTTTTTTTACAAATAGTATTTAATTCTGAGTATTTTTTGTACAAACATGTAAGTGTGACGTACGTAATTACTGTACGTGTGTAAATATTAATGATTTTCTTACTTATAGTAAGCTTAAGTTTATCATAGGGTTCACAATTTATTATTCATACTTTATATATGCAATTGTTAATTAATAGTAAAATTGTAGCATTAGACGCTTGAAGATGGAAAACTTTCAATCGAGGCGGTGTATGTAGAAACCATTGATAATCAGAGATTGTATATTTAATGAATATGGATAACTTGCAGGAACATTAGCATTAAAAATTTAGTTAAAGAATATATGAGTGAATTATTATAATTTATGTATTAGATGAAATGCGTTTTTTATGGTTTCATAGCATATTCATAAAAATCAAACATTTTGTCCCATCAAATATTTTGTTACTATCCTTAAAATCGTATTCTGGTGCACATTGTATTCTAATCATGCTTATTGATCGAATCGGATTGGTTGCAAACTTTAATTTCTAGTTTTCCTTCATATATTACTAATAGTATACATATTCACTTTTGTGATTCGTGAAGTTTGAATATTTCACCAAGCTCTGATTATAGCACCAACATATTTGCAATTTTGTCATTTCGTATTGCTATGCAATATAGAATGATTTTTAAATTAAGCTATCTTTTATCTGTAGTTTGCAACTTTCACATCATGGAAGGTTAAATTAAGCGGAGGACTGCATTAAATTGTCATTGTCTCCACTAGAAGAGCTGATTCAATGTTATTAGCAGCATATTGTATGTATGCGTACTGCCACTCTGCCACTTGCAATTAGACGCAGTGTAAATTATACATTATTGGCTCCTGACGCAAACATTAATAGTTTCTTTCGATGCACAATCTAATTGTCAATCTGTCAACAATACACATTCATGAGGAACGCTGATAACACTGATAAGCGGAAGAAGTTTAAGGAATTACACGTGAGGAATTTAAAGGAATCACATCATGTCAACTACATTGCATATATCTGTATTTTTGCCTTCTCCAACTTATACTTATTAGATATTATTATCTTTTTCCTACCAAATTACATATCAACGTTATGGGTAATTTAAAAAAGTAGCTGACAGGACAATTGAATGTAACCTGACAAAACCCAACGCATGTACTACTGAATCAAATATACCAAATTTAATATGCAGAGATTGTGTCAGGAAAGATTCAGAAGCATCAGCTAATTTCAATTACGAAGGTTTTGTTTTATGGGGATTGCATATTGTATACTTATTTATATACTAGGAATTACCTAGTTATCCTCCTTGAAGTTCTATGTGTCGTGTAGGCAGGCTTATTGGGAGGGATTTGTTTATGTCCATGGGTTTATTTTTCATCCCTGCCCATAAATTCCTAGTATAAAAGTATACAATCCCCAGAAAACCCCATAAATTATGGGCCCCGGCATTTCATGGGTTTTTGGGGTTTTCTATATTCGCAGCTTATAGTATTAAATCAAATTTAAGCGTAATAATTGTTTGATATTATTACAAGCAGATAACATGTAATTCATAAGGAAATCATCAATTTCTTAAGTTTGAGTAAATTAAATATTTGAGTTTAATAATTCTTATATGTGTGATTAATGCATTTACACGCAGATAACATGTAATTCATAAAGAAATCATAAATTTCTTAAGTTTTCTATGCAATAAATGGCATACTTTGGGACAAAAACCCCAAAAAACTCATGGGTCAGGTTTTTTTCTATCCCTGCTTATTGGTGTTCCATAATGCTTCATGATATGATACATTTGTAGTGGCATCACTTTACAAACATCAGCTAAAATGTAAAGTGTTCGGATTTGAGATTAAGAACTTCACGAACACAGTACTGGAATTTATATTCAAAATGTTGACGAAAAAATGTTTAAAGTGGTTTGGAATTTATACTTCAATTTTAGCTGTTACCAAAATCTCGCCTTTTCACTGGAATTTTTCTACAGAAACTCTGTCGGTTACAACCAATACGAAACAATTCGTTGGTTGGAGACTCACAGGCAGCCTTTTAATAATGTATGCTACTTACGAAATTTATCGGCTCATAAGCGAACTTAAAAACGGATCTGAAAACATTTTTGAATTAACTCTTATATTCCTCTATGGTTTGGGTTACACATGGTGTTTTTTGTCGTATTGGAATATTGACAGGAAGAAGACTGATATGGTGACATTTTTTGCAGAAATGGTCAACGTAGATAAGAAGTTCGCTGAAGGTATATTACAAATATATTACATACTGTACTAAGTAAATAATATTTTATTTTCACAGTGCATCGGTTTTTCAAATTCGAAGCAGGATAAATTAATTTTCCACTCAAAACTCGGACTAATTACATAATATTTTTCCGTGTTTGCAGGGCGAGAGATCGAAACGAAAAACTCCAAGTATCCCACCGTTTCTTTCATAACCGAATATCTCATTAAAATGTACATTTTTTCCGTTTTATTGTTTTTCACTGTTGTGCAGACACTCATGTTTGCTGTATCTTATCTTGATAAATATTACATATTTTCACTGTTTCCTCAAACTTACCAATCATTTTCCTTGGCACTTTTATTTTTGCCATTTGAAACGTACTCTAAGTTAGCCATGACGAGCATAATAGTAATGAACATTATTTATATGCAAGTATACATGCTGATGTCACCATACTGGGTTCGAAGATTAAGGTATAAACAGACAAAACCCTTTTAAATAAATTAAATAAATCGCCCTGATTGTGCGTATTTGTGTAACATTTGCATACATAGAAAATACTACAGCTTGCAGTATAATATTGTCACCTTTTCGCAATTTTATCGATTTTATAATTCCAACGTACCAACCCCATTTCCAAAATTATTAACGTATTGGGGGCCCGCCCTATTCTTTCTATGCTAATTTAGACGCACCCCGTACTTCCTTCCCTATTTTTCTATTAATTCTAAATTTTTTTGTGGGGGGAGGCACCTACGGGCGCATAGACTGGATCCAAATACTTAGAAAATACACATTAGATGACTCGGATTCATGAATTTTCTCTCCGAAATTCTAAACTTATCTGCGTTAATTATCCGTCTAAATGATTAGGCTTTCTCTTTGTACTTTCTTTTGCTTTCTCTTCCTTCATCAAAATTGTACTATTCGCAGAGAGGCGGAGCCGGCTGGACAACTAAATTACTTAATCAATTTCACATAATATTATGTATAAGTAGGATGTAGGCAGTGGGATCCTGAGGGGCAAAGGGTAGCGCAAATATATTGATAATTAAAAATGGGAAGTTGATTTGATGAATGCACAGAATATGATGAATGTGTGTGAGGTTCCAATTTTGACATAAATATGACTTGATTTGTGAACTTATGAATGTGAAACCTGATTCGTAAAATTTATTTTTTATAGTGCTGAACCGATGAAAGTGAACCTGTCAAGGTATCGCAGACTGTGCATTTTGAACGCGTACTACAATTGCAGTTTAGAAAGAATATATTTCCCCATCGTTATCACACTGTATGCAATTTTTGTGGCTGTTTTATCGTTTGCTGCAATTCGTTTTTATGGCCGCACTCCATGGACCACCTATATCGTCTATCCTTGTGGCACAGTAGCATGTCTCACAACAGTTTCTGTTTATTTATTTCTTTCTTCCCTCGTCTATGAGAGTACTAATCGCTACATTGTAAAATTGAAAGAATGCTACATGACAAATAAGATAATCCAAAAAGAAATAAAAAGTTTGAGAGTTTTCGGAATTCGTGTAGGAATTTTACAAGAAGTTAAATATTTGTATCTTTTTGCTTTTTATTTATCTGTTTCAAATTACACTGCATCATTGCTGATTTCTTTCCCGCTATCATAATGAATGTGTTTTAAAATCTGTGCTTGTCGTCTGTAATAATTTGAACGAAATAATGTAAACGAATTTGATGTATTTACATTATTACATTTCTGCAATAAACATCACTTATTGCTACTAATTCATTCACATCACGACCTACTTTTCATTTTGTAACCGATCCCGCAAATCTATGACTAAAAATCGATGTAATTTATTTATCATCTCAAAATGTTGCCAACCGCTTCACATTTGTTCCTTGAAAGTGCAACGATTTTTTAATGTAGCCAAAATGTTGGTCTAATTGACGAAATACACACCTTCATATACTTTTTTGGCTTTAAGAAAATTTGAATTTTGACCTTTTCCCTGGATAATATAAGCATAAGTGAGTAGTTTCACTCTGAATCCCCCTTCCACGGGTTTCCTCTCTTTTTAAGAAATAACCACATTAAACTCGGACAAAAACTGATTTTTAATTTCACAGTCCGCAGAAAACACAAAAATTACTCTATTTGTCCTTTGGGGGCCATCAAAAATAAACCGTTGAACATGATTTTTTCAATCATTCAGTTGTAATAAGAAAATATACCTAGTGTCATTCCATACTTTGACGTGAATTTTTGATAATTTACCATATACGAACAGAAGAGGAATAGATTCCCTTATTAGGGATTATTAGGGAACTTGTATCTTCTACAGATTTAAATAAATTGCGTGCTTAACATTATCAACACTTAAATAATTACAGATAGAAATATCATTAGATGTTGCACACACTTTCTAGTTACGTAATAATAGCAGTGTATTGTGCAGAGCGAAAAACTGACACATTAACTTCCCGTTCCACGCAGATGGAAAGGGGGACACGTGATAAGATAAGGTTAGTAAACGTCGATTCTCTTATCTCATCTGCTAACCGCAGAATTACACATTGTAATTGGGACGACATGACTTAACCGGAACCTAAGAGTATTTCAGTGGGAACATATTTAGAGTCATAGTAAGTTCAAAATAATACTTTTATAATGTACTCATCAAGACGAAAGTTAATTTGTTGTCCTTTGGTTTTGTGGTTATTAACATTCGGAGTTGTTCTTCCACTGATGGCTCAGAACTGGGTCTTCTCGCCTTTATTTCATAATTCAGCCAAATTTACATCAAGTGCATCAAAATTGGTGGACGAGCTGAATATTCGAAGGTTTTCTCATGCGCAGAAATACCTTCTCTCGCTAAATCCTAAGCGAAACAAGGATTTACACCAAAGGGCTCTCGAGTCAGCAAAAATGGTGGCTGTAATTATCACCAAGCGAAGATTCACTCGTTGCTTTACTCCAGAGTTTGAATGTGAGCCACATTACTTGCAACAGGTTGTTGCCTCATTAGATGTGGACACGAAAAAATTCGCATCTGATGGAAATAACAATGGAGAAATTATACCAGTCGTGATCTGTAATGTTGATCGTAACTGGAGGGCCCACCATGATTTCTCCATGCTCCACGACAGTTTTCCCTCAATCCTCCTTTATTACAACAAATCCCTAATTGACGACCAAGATTTCCAATCACGATCAAAAGAATCTTCTGACTACGCCTTTTGCTTGGAGTCTGCACTAAAAATGAACTCCAAGATTGGTATCTCTACACCGAAATATATATTAGTTTTGGAAGATGACGCATTGAGTTTCCGAGGACTTTTTGAAAAACTCTTCTACATTTTAGATTTTAGAATTGAACGCAAAATGTCACGTGACGATATCTCTAAGAGTGAACGGTGGGGATGGGTCAAACTGTATTACCCCGAAAAGTGGGCAGGGTTTGGTTGGGAACAATCGAAAATAATTGAATTAATAAGTATAGCAATATTCGGAGCACTGGTGCACTACTTTTGTGCTCTGTTGTTGTTCAAACCTAGAAATGGTTTAGGTTTCTTGTTTGTATTTTTTACTGAAGGGGCTCTGCACTCCTTATTAGTAGTTTTACTGATGACCAGACAATGCTATTTGGAGATAAGAAGATTATTTTCCTTTTTCATTCGGATTTCACCCGCACCTGGGTGTTGTACACCCGCTGTTCTTTATTCTTCGCAATGGATTTCTGAGATTGTTGGTTATCTGCAGTCAACTGAGTGTCTTCGCTGTGATGAAGGTGTTGATTTAGCTTTGACCGATTTCAGTAAAAATAATAATTTACCTTGCCACCTTGTTGAACCTAATCTGGTGGCACACATTGGTATGCATTCAACACTCACTTCATCCAAGGATCCCAGAGGCTTCCTATTTTTTGATCTTTTCTACTCAGAAGATGAACATTTTTACTTGTAAATACATTTCTTACGATTGTCGACTCCATTCACATGTAACATATTGTAAAATAAAATTTATAGTTCAACTCCGTGTACGTGTCCTGTGTCCTGTCTATCTCTAATGTTATAATATTAGGTAGTTAAGATTGTTTTTTAGGAGGTTTCAGTTGTTTCGAAACCCAACGACCGTTCAGATCTGATGTCCGCAGCTATGTAAGGGGCATAGATGGCCAAAATACATTCTCAAAATGAGTCCGAATTTAAGATAGCCTCCAAAAATAAAAAAATTGTCAAAAAATTGGCGTTGTTTCAGCAAAAATTACATCTACAACTAAAATGACAAGTGGGAAGTAATGGTCATTTAAAAAAAATTGTTTTGGGAGTGGGGCGGAGGGTTGAAGGTATCCATGGTTTGGGCTAATTTATTTCCCCACGGTTGGACAGATTCACTTGAAATTTTTTATACAGGTAGCTGATTGAATTCTCCAGTATTACTTTGAAGTATTTTGAAGTACTTCACGTGCTCACAAAAGTTCAAATAATTTAAAAATTACTGGACTTAGCTGTGTATTTTTATGGGGCATGTGCTATTTCTGGGCAGCAGCTGTACAATGGAATTACTACATCAAAATGGACGAAATTGAATGGTTTTGGAAGCAGTTAACTCTACTAAACTTCAGATTACAAAGCAAGTTTAATAACCGTATCCGTTCTGCACAGCAAGGGTTCCTTTTATCCGTATGAAATTATTTTAATTAATTTTAATCAACTTGTGAAAAAATACAAAAGTAAATGTAACACGCATTTTTTTAAAAATGTGGGCAAAAAAGATAGTTAAAACATATTTTGTCTATTACCAGGCTAATTGATACATTCAATTTCGGAGATTTGAACGCAATTTATTCAAATTGTAACCCAATTGATGAAGACAATCTTCATTGAATCGTCAGTAATGTCCATAATCTAGATTCTAGCCACTATCCTGTTTGTGGCAAAAATGATTTTAGCCATGCATTTTTTACAATAAATGAACGATTTTTCCATGCAAAGCGTGTAGTATTATTTACTATTACATTTAGTCCAATGAGTTTGCAAAGTTGGATTGAATAAGTAGATTTTTGACTTCGCGAGGCAAACATTTTTATCTGAAATATTTTATTTTCTAAAGAGCCGACGTTTCGACAGAACCTTCTGTCTTCTTCTGGGCGAATTTTTTTAAGCCAATCAAAGAAAGTCATGGATTTTCTCAATTTTAAATTTGGATTTGATAATTTCATCCAGATAACAACGAACAATACATATTATTTTTGTTGTAAACTATTTGTAGAATATCTCTTATGGTTGCAGGGAGAAAAACTGGGGAAAAGATGGGCACACCGTTGATCCTCAGATTCATTTTGATTCTGTGTCCGAAATTGGTGAAAATTGAAATAATTCTTTTCACTATGATGTTCATTATCATGCGCCGGGATAACCAATACATTTACTCAATGTTACATGAAGATTACTTGAATCCATTTACATTGATCGTTTTTGTAATTTTTGAGGCGTACTCGAAATTAGCCCTGTGTTTACCCATCTTGTTGTATGTGTTGTATGTATTGTATGTACAAATTTATGTGATAGTTGCCTCGTATTGGATCAATCTTTTGAGGTAATGCATGAAATACAATTCAAATTACGATATATTCCTATGAAACGATGTACGATGAAACTTTTTTGCTTTTTAGACGTATTCGTAACACTCCCATCGAAACGCAAATACGGGATTACCGAATTTTCACCTTATTAAATCTTTATTTCAACTACTCTTCATTTGTGACAACGTTCCCATTAATGATAGCAATTTTTGGTTTTCTGGTCGTAGCAACACTGTATACAACTATGCGCTTTCACGGAAAAATCCCCTTTGCGGTTTACATTGTATATCCTATCTGTCTTTTGAGCAGCATTGTTTACGTGACTTTGGTGCTTCTACTTGCGTCAGAAGTATACTGTGCGTGTAAACACTATTTGCTCAAAATGGAAAAGAATGTTGAAATTCCAAAAGTGTGTCGCTTACAAATTCGTACCATGAGACCATTTGGAGTAATTTTATCAATCTATGGCAATGTTGAATATGCATTCATCCTTCTGTTTTATTTAGGATTATCTAATCACACAATTTCATTTCTTCTCGCTTTTCCAGCAGAGTCCATTTGATTTGCTTTGCTTGGGGATACAGATTACAGATATTTGAAAGAAATTGCTAGCAGTAAATTTTCATTTCAAATAACAGTTGAAGTGCTTTATGTTTACACAGGAACTATACAACGTAGCGTTAAATAGAAGAAAAATATTTATCTGTCGTAGCCTTGAAATTGAAATTTCTTCTTTTGAGGAATTTTAAACATATTTGCAATATAAATAGAATATAATATTTGGCTTAATTATGCTTCCTCAGACACTAGTCCGCCCGCACAAATTGCAAAAATATAAATGTTTGTAAATTTTGTTACAAATTTTAAACCTATTATTTTTCATTATTTCAAACTAATTTGAGATAAATTTTAATTAAAAGATTGAGGTGTTTAAAATATTCTAAATGTTTAGATTTCGAAATTTTCGATTTCGATTTAGAAGATGGAGAATAATGTTTCCACATATTTTAAGCACTTTTATACATATCAGTAATAGATAGATAGATAGAAAGATATTGTGCTTCAAAAAAGGCCACGCCCACAACACAGGATATATCAGTAATACATATGTAGGGGCATTAAATTTCCTTCGAAAAGCCTGTAATTCTATTTGCGGCAGTATTCTGGGTGTCACCAATTCGCTAATTCACAATACCTACAATGGTGGGCGGTGGGCATACCTGCCGTGAAAATACTTTTCCGTTTGTGGATATTTCCTAGTGTAGTGAGAAAGACCTACATAGTAATTGTCAACAGCAAAATAAATGATTTATGTGCAGGTGAAATCGTCGTACGCGATGGATGATACAAAAACAAGGACTCAGTTAAACATGCATAAATTAGATTTCACAATTAGTCATTTCAATACATAATTATATTTGAATGTGTAATTTTGGTAATTATTACTGACATGCCGTGGATGTTAGTAAAGTCTATTCATTCCAATTGGTTTCCAGTTTAGATGTGCGTCCGTACATTATCGATAAGTATACATAGCCGCAAACAGTTTTTACAGCCATATCTGTGATGAATAAAAATTGGAAATGCTGATTTGGCACAAAAGCAAAGTGTGTATTGGAGTTTTTGCATTACAAAATATTCCGCACAGAAAGCAATTGATTTGTAGTAAATATGTTACGAGTTCGCTCTTTGATAAGCGACGATAAATCAATTGATACCTTTGATAAATCAATATGTAATTTGTAAAATTCTTTAGAGTGTGTATTTAATAATTAATTGATCAGTTCCAATTATTCTTTTGTGCATTGTATCAAATGATAAGCTTCACATTTAACAATGCAGTAAATGGAAACTCACAAGATCTCATTTAGTGAACAATAGTAATTTTACTTGTAATACATTATTATTGATTTTGTCAATTATGAAGGAGACGGCACTTGTTGATATTTAGGTGCGAGTGTTTGACAAGCTGAAATAGGAAGGTGCGTCAATGTAATTTATTCCGTTCAAGTGGTTCGAGAATAAACACGGATAGCACGTGGCATATAATTATTACAGCACAGTGTGTGCCCGATAGCTTTAATTTCTTGTAAATGTACAGTTGCTGACATATTTATAATATGTAACGTTCATTACAGTATTGAAATCAGAAGAAGTATAATTTTTTTTCTAGAACGTTATTTTCAACTTCTTCGATGCATTGTTATGCGCTCGGACTAAAAAGACCAATCAAAATCTATTAACAGATTTATTTTGAAATCCTTTCTACGTCCTTCCTACCTCAGTATATATTAGTATAGTAGCCTTGGCCTTATATCAATAGTTTATAACTACATATTATAATAACCAAAAAAATACATTATACGTATATAATAAAACGTGCCATGCAATTGCATAACTGCTTTAGGTATGCAATTATTTCGTCTGTTTTTTGTGTTAGCATTCTGGTATCCCTAATATTCGTAAATTCTGGATCAAATTGCGGTAAAGCAGAATGATTCGCTTTGCTTGACTTTCCAAAATGAAACTATGATGGGCCACAAAGTAATTGAGGATTATAAACTGCATTGTGTATCTACATGATGCAACATGCAACTACACGAGTATGTATGTACTGTTACAGTAGCACTGTAGTCAAAAGGGCAGAGGGCTCTATAGATGAGGGGAGGATATCACATGAAGACTCGCGAGAGGACATATACACTGATATGATTACGGCAGTAGTCGTAGCGGCAGCAACGAAGTTTTCCATTCGATGATATAATATTTAGTGATACCGGTACGTCAGCGAAACCCTCAACTTTGGCCAGTGTACCAATTGTCATTTAGTTTTCATTTCACTTGCAAGAAGGACTCATTAGAGGAACAGGACTTGTTGCATTTTTCATCAATCTATTGCAAACTCTTTTACAGGTACAAAAATAACATTAAGGTTTTATTATAATAATTGTTTTGTTAACATGAAGACTTCTAAGAAAACATAAATTGTAAAGAAATCGTGGGTTGAATTAAGGTATAGGTCGCCGGACCCAGAGCCGGTCGCCAGATACAACATGAATTTAGCGGCTCCAGCCAGAGCCGGTGATATTTTTAATGTTTATATTTTAACCTAACCGTACGTTACCATCATAAAATAATTAAGCTAAAATTCAACTTTTGCGAAATTAAATGTTACCTATAAATGGTAAGGTGGGTTGAAATTCGGTTGTAGAATTCACCGATGAACAGTGAGTGGTCTCGGTAAAACATGTGGGGACTACTTGATATAATATTCTAGAGCAGGTGAAACCCTGGAGTACCCTATACCTTAATTCAACCTGACATGTGTGTACTTATCTGCCTTTAAAAGCAATGTAATACAACGAGTAATACAAATATTGCCATTCGAATAGCTTTTAGATTATTAGCTTACTATGTTTTATTTGTAGAGTTGCGAATTTTCTTTGCTGCATTTATAACCGTAATTGTCTGTTGTGGATTGTGGACACAGTAGAATAACGGTATGCACAATGAAGGTTAGGTTAGAGGAGTGGTTAAATGCGAGATGCATTTAATACAATTTTAATAATCGCTTCCCTTTTTTCGATTTTACCAAGATTGAACATCCCCAAACCATAAACAGAAGACAGAGTTTTTGATAATCTATGTAGTCGTAGGAGGATTAGGATATTATCATATTTTTAAGTAGAAACTTTATGTGCTGTGCTGTCACTAAATTACTTGTGGTCAATAATCAACATGTTCTCATGAATGATAAAATGATAATGACAACTTATCGTCCTTAAATATTAAACATATGTAGTGAATGTCTGGATGTTCGATAAGATCATTTACGAACACAATAGAGATGCATATTTCCATACACACATAATTATCAATAATGAGAAATACCATTTCTACCCATCAAAGCTCAATAAATACCGGCAATTTAGCGTAAATAGCCACCAGTCGACACACGCAGTTAAAAGGGGCAAATCGGCCAAATGGGCAAAAGTGGACTGTACAATTTCAATTTTCTCACAAAAATTCAAAACATTGTGGTACAAGCTGGTTTAAATGAGACAATCGCGTAGTTTTGTCCACGCTTACCCCTGTTAACTGCCAGTTTTGTCCCCTGCACCCTTGCACACTAGCTAATGGATATAGGGGTTCGGGTCCCCCAAGCAGCCTTTGGCTTGTCCATTTAAGAAAACTGCGTGGGTGTGGTTGTTGTCCAGACTCTTTAAAACTGAATGTGAGAAACTACATAATTGAGCCTATAAGGTCCGCTTATTGAAACGTCCGCTTCAATCCCGTCTCCTTGGGACGAATATCGAGATGAGGAAATGACAAATTCGTATGAATTATTTCGACATCATTATGCAAGTATCCTACACTGAGAATGAGTCATGGAATTTTTCCAGAACCCAAACACATACACAATATACAAGATGTTATTGCATTCACTTTGTGTCTATTTTTCACTATAACTAATTGAAACAAATAACACACCACAGTAATTATTCTACAAATTATGTATTTATATGAAATAAGAATTTATTGTATGTAATTACACGGTTTAATGGAGATGGTTCAAGAATCATTAGTCATGTCATGAAAGTCATGATATCACACTTTCTCAATGAGTCATTCTTTACTTGTTTACAATTGTATGAACCGCTTAGTGGGAGATTGCATAAAGAGTACATATTCACAGTCTTATCGCGTGACAAATTAAGATACAGTACGCTCTCAGCATCATATCGCCTATGGAAAATTACATAAAGCATCGCTTTGTAATTTACATGGTAACTTGCCATGTTTGACACTTGTCAATAATTCAAAGATAAGAGTTTTCAACGAATTAATCTTGTTTCATTTCACACTATTATTTTAGTACACAATTATTATTCACAATTCTTCATTCCTTCTCTCAAATCTAAATTAGTTAAACACTTGATTGACTCCCCGTTAACCACTTATTCGTATAATAAAATTATAAGATCCTATTTTCTGGTGAATTAGCTATCCATAACCATGACTGAAGCAGGCGAAGCTGGAGAAAAAATTGTCATAGACGCTAGCAAGAGGCCAGGCGCTCTCAAGAAGATCTTCTTGTGAGCTTAAAAAATTAAATGTTACGATAAAATTCGAACACAAATACAAAAATAAACTGGATTAATTTCTTAATTTTATTCTTTCAGACATATTGACCAACATGTGGAACAATATATTGATACTTTACGAGAAGCTGTTGGCATCCAGTCAGTCTCTGCGTGGCCAGAAGCTCGCAGTGAAGTATTGAGAATGGTACAATGGACTGCTGACCGCTTNAATGGTACAATGGACTGCTGACCGCTTGAAGGGTATGGGGTGTACTGTTGAAATACGTAAGAATGGTGAACAGGTAATGACAATGACACTGAAAAGCTAGAATAATTATTGTAATTTTACCGACTGACAGAGTAAAGTAGGCAAGTGAATAGTTACCTGATTACTTGATTAAATGTAGGATACACCGGAAGGAAAGATTCCTCTTCCACCAATAATTTTTGCCACCCTTGGAAATAACCCCAACAAGAAAACCTTATTGATCTACGGTCATTTAGACGTTCAACCTGCCAAACTAGTAACTCTTTTTGTTAACTACCTAACTTAATTGTAATCTAACAAGTAAAATATAAATAATGTATACTTTTTTGTTTTTTTAGTCCGACGGTTGGGACACTGAACCATTTGTGCTGACTGAAAAGAACGGAAAGCTCTATGGCAGGGGGTCAACGGACGATAAAGGCCCGGTTTTAGGATGGGTTCACGCAATCCAAGCATACCAACATTATTCCATCGAAATTCCAGTAAACATTAAGGTGAAACATGAACTTCAGAATATTTTAGCAATTCTTTTGTGTGTATGGAACAAACTTTGTCTAATTACTGCTTTGACTGTACAGTTTGTTCTTGAGGGCATGGAAGAAGTTGGCTCGGAGGGACTTGATGATTTACTGAAATCCCAAAAAGACAAATTTTTAGCGGTCAGTTTACCAATTTTTCTAGCGACAATAAATAATACGTAATACGCAGTAATACAATAAAATTGAAACCACAATATTTTTTGGGTGTTTTTAATGATTTTAGGATGTTGATATGGTGTGCATATCGGACAATTATTGGCTCGGTAAGCAAATATCACATTTGAATTAACTTTTTTTCATAAGGTAT
>JABASC010002670.1:0-16657 GCA_019776185.1 Plutomurus gul
GAGTTTTGGGTTGCTCGGCGAAAATCAATGCAGCATGGCCCATCGTATAGAGCACAAAAAAATTCGAATTGTAAAATTTTTGAAAAAAGTTTAATAAACTGTTATTTAAATTTTACAATTCGAATTTCTGCAGTTTTGAGGAAAATGATTGCAGCTTAAGCTATGGCGGTCATTTTACAACATGTTTCAGCAAAATCGGTGGTTTCATTCTCAAGTTATGTTTAGTACTTCAAATCGATGTTGTCAAAATTTAAATAATTTTTTTATAGATGTTGGAATTCGACTTTCTGCATTTTGAGGAAAGCGATTGTAGTACGAATCATGGTGGTCATTTTAAAAGTTAGTTCAACAAAATCGAACGTATCAGTCTGAAGAGATCCTGGGTTTAGTGAAAAATGCACGGTTATTGACCCGCTGACCTCATGGTTGACCTTTACATGATGTGACATATTATTGCGCTTTGCTACCATCACGTGTTAACACATTTCGGTATGATTAGGAATTTTGCCCTCTAAAATTTAACTGGTGACCTATGACCCACTGCACAGGCCATACATTAGAAGTACAGCAATTAACGATTCTGATACTACTTTTGGTCCCACAAAAAAGGGCTCGAGTAGAATTTTTCAAACTGTTGTTTTCTTCATAAAAACTGCATTTAAAAACTTTGCAATTTGACCTACACTCGGAAATCGAAGATTTACTGAAAAATGATTTGAGCTGACACTCTTAGCAATGTTTTAAAATTGGTTTCATGCAAATTGATGAAAAATTGTAATTTTGGAATCCGTTTAAAACATAAAATCTACCGTAACCCCATGGGAGGACTTAGAAAAAATTAACGCCGATTCAGGTATACGCTCATTTTTTGTGCTCTATCAGATGCCCGCTGCATTGATTTTCGCCGAGCAACCCAAACCTCACATTCCGGTTCAGAGTAATACAGCTCCATGCCAGAAAAAGAAAATTTACTTAAAATGAGTATAGAAAAATAGAGTATTAAATACATGATTTTATTTGTATATTGTGATTTATTTTCTTGTAGAATCAATGGAATTTAAAATTAGAGAATAATTTACTTGGCCCAATGGCAGTTGGAATGGCTGACCAAATTATAGATGAAAGCTTCCATTTGATCTAAAAAATGTAAATTCGAATAATCTTTTAGCTTATGCGTCTCACAATTCAGAAAACAAAAAGTATTGTTGAAAACAATGACCACCACCTGGATATTTGAAAGCCCCGCGATTGTTTCTTATTCTTGTCACAAATTTTGGCAAATCCGCTGCCAATTCACTGTGGACGATTTTAAAACGACTCGTCCCTTCGCTGTCGAATTTACTTTTAAAGAAGGGCTTGCATAAGTAATATTGAAATCTTTTAGAACGGACGATGTTTCGCTTTCGCCAACACGAAAAATTGTAACTAGAGCCAAAGAAATGCAAAGTCCAGTAATTTCAAAGTCACAAAATGTTCCATTTCCAAGGCTTACAATGTTTACATTTCGTTCAAAAGGTCGTCATTTTTACATTGGTTAAAAGTAAATCGGGGGAGGTGGGAATGAAACATTTGAGGGCAATTCAAATATATAATATAATTAATATTTAGTTTACATTATAAATTTGCGGATTTCATCTAGGGTGGTGTAGCCGTCGGAATTTGTCGTGTTTGCAACCGCTAAGATGCACAATTCCACTTTTGTTAATTTGGCCAAGTGCGTGGGCGGTGAATCCAGCTCACTGTTTATTGTGGTCACTGATTTTGGTTGTAGTGATACCTGAAATTGAATTCAAAAAAGGGCGACGTTGAAAAAAGAACATTTAAAGATTGTTGACAATCTTATGAAACTAACAAAAATTAAAAAAACAAACCAATAAATGATGAAACGGTTTTAGCTAACAGGGGAATTATATCATACTCTATCAAATATTACAAGAAATATTTACAAACTTTGTCACAAATTTTAACGGAAATTGTTGGGACAAACAGTACATAATGTGTTTATTTACACTAACGTGAATCCACCAACCACCCCTGGGGTATGTTGACACGTTGCTTCCATTCAGGATATGAGGTTTTTATAAAATTGTACCAACTAGCTAATTTTTTAGCCCATGATTCATTTTAATTGGCCCGATTTCATTAAGGTGTTAGGACATTCAAAATAAATAAATAAGAATGGGCTTGGAAGAGTGGACGCGTGCTTAAATGACATTATGTATGATCTACCGATAAATTTATTCGTGCAGATTTCGTGTACGACTTCGGATAGAGTTTTGATTTCCCAGTCGGGAGTAATGGATCACCATTAAAAAATACGGAAGACTCGCAGAGGATGTTTTCCAAAGTTTCTAAGTAAGGAAAATATTACGTGAAAAAACGGTTTATACCACGGTAAGTATACGTGAAACGGAATATTAATTCACAGTCACCTGGAAAGGCCATCGNGTGAAACGGAATATTAATTCACAGTCACCTGGAAAGGCCATCGATTTCTCATTGATTTTCCTTATAATGGAATTCAAATGTCTCACAGTCTGTCTATCACAGTCAATCACAGTCCACTTGGTCAGGTCGCATTCAGAATTTTTCAACGGTCGAAAGCAAGGCATTCCTTTAAGTAAATCCTCCAATGTGGTCAGCCCTTCCCAAGTCGCTGTCTTATAATATGGAAAGTTATCTCTGAAATATAAACAATAATTGTTGTCAAAACTTACATTACAAAATCACATCATTTTGTGGGGTTCCTAGAGTTGCGTACTCCAAATTCTCCATTAATTTCAATTTAACTTACTGGATATACGCAAGGATTTGCTCAGAAGTCGAATATTTCTCATTATGTACGTTGTTCTTGATTGCCACATAAATTAGTTGAGGCAAACTTAATTCTGGTTTGGGCCAAACATGCTCAGTCGTCGTCGTCGGGGTTTCCACGACGGGGTCAACACTTAACGGATCGGCAGTATCTTCGCTGTTTGAGATTTCGTTCACAGCCCAAGGCTCAAATGCCAGCGGCTCCTCCTCCAAATATCCGAAATTGTCGACAGCTGCTTCCACTTTGATTGTCGTATCATCGTACTGCTGCTGCTCCACACATCCCTCATCAATGGAAGTGACAATGGAAGGAGGAGAAGAGGATTCTACGTGTGCACTAAAATAATAGAGAAACACAGTCAAAGAATTATTGAATGTTTTTAACCCGTGACGGAGACAAATTGACGTTAAAAGGCGATTTCTTACCCAGATTCTACTTTTATAATTTCATTCGATAATTCGGAAACATTTATCGAAGAGTGCTCTGGTACACCTAATACCGCGTCAAATGTTTTATCTAATGCCGCGCACTTGGATTTCCGTTCCAGCAGAGTTGGACGAATTCTTTTTCTTTTTCGTGTACTTCTCCTGAGGTCATCTGTAAAAATAAAGCATTTATTATACAGTGAGAGAGCATAGAGGCAATAGCCCTCTCTGTGGACACATGTTACAAATTATCATTGTAGATATATGAATAAAAAGTACATTTTAAACTTCTCTTTCCACGGAATTTCTCAAGAATGGGAATTTTGCTATGGGGACAACTGATCATAGTAATTTTTATTTCTTTCAGCATGTTTTCAACACAACTTCGTGCCATGACTAATTGATTTTGAAGTTCCAAAAGATTATCCAAAATTTTAGAACAGTCTTTGCAATAGTTGAGAATAGATCGATCTTCTCGTGGCCGCAAGGGTATTGATAAAAGCTCAACCAAAATTTCCGTGTAAACAGACCAGGTTTTTGATGCTTTTGTCGATTCGTCTAAGAAATTGTTGCAAATGGCACAACAATTACTGAAGTCATTCTCCTCCATCGTCATGTTACGCTAAATTAATTGATCCATAAAAAGGAAAATTTCATTAAAATTGAAATTTCACAAATTTGAACATTAATTGGACATTGAGAAATTAGAAAGCGAATATATGTGGATAGCAATATACAAACTCTCCTTAAAAACGCCACCAGACCATAATTCGTTTACTGAAGAAGTTACATGAATAGAGAGCAAAATTTATTTTTCCGAAAATTTACCATGAATACAGCGCCCCATTTGGAAAACAATGACGGTTTTATTAAAGGTCTTGTAATTCAAAACTGAGAACCGATTTCGCATTTTTGTCCAAAAAAATTGATTTGACGTAAAATGGAACGAACCAAAACGCAATTTTGCTGTTTGTTCATCACCTAACGCTCAAAACATAATTTTTTTTGCCAAATGGACTTGAAAAAACATTAAAAAAGGAATCTCATTTAGCAAATGGAGGCTAAGGTTTTCGAATATTTAACAAAATACCGAGACAAAAATGCACATTGGTAAATTTCATTCCTAAATCACATTGCAAACCGTCCATCTTTTCAGGCAAATTTTATAGTTACCCGAGTTCAAAATTTTCGCTGTTCTACTTACGGCTGCATTAATTCCAAGCTCTAAAGCTGGGATGCTCAACACTTGGTTGTCTTCGCAAGATTTCCTTGAATTGGATGCAGATTCGTCCAGTGGCATCAGCTGCAACTGGCTATCCGATGAATCCATCGGTTTTACATCCACAACTGGATTTAATTTCCTTTCCAGTCTTTGGCGCTTAAGAATCATCAAGGCTTTGACAAGGCTGGACTTCCTGGCGATTTTCAGCTTTGAAATTCTTGGCATTGTTTATTCACCTTTAATAATTAACATCCTAATTCATGTTAGAATACTTAGTGATAATGAATTGGCGCAGATGATTATATATTGACTTATTATGACTTATGATGATTTTCAACTGTAATCTAAAGATATGCTGTCATTTTATCACATGTTCCTTGCTTCTGCTTTTTTTGCTTATTGTTGATTGTCTTCTCAGTTATTATGATTTTACTGAATAGACGGGAACACCTACTATTTCCATGTAAAATGAAAATTTGCAGCAAATTTTAAAATTTTGGGAAAATATTTAAATTTTACTATGCTGCCAATTGGCCTGAGAAGCCAGTGAGAGACATGTAGGTAAAATGGTAAAAATAGCTACTATTAAAGTAGTTTTTGCTTCTTTTTTACATGGATACGAAAGCACTCTCATAGAAAGAGCTCGGTTTTTGCCATGTTAACATAGTTTAGCATAAAATTAAACTGTCATGTAGTGTACCATTAAAAATAGCAACAAAATTCGGTCAGAACGTAGTTTCCGTTTACATCTTAGGGTACATTACATGAGAGTGGAAAAAAGTATAATTTACGAAATTTGCATTCACTTATTATACATACACTAAACATACATCAACCTGAATCATCCCTGAACAGAATTGATATAGTCAGATTCGTAAAATATATTCGGGTCTTAGTGTTGGACTAAAATAGTAAATCGTACCTTACGTTTGCCTTTATTTTAACAAAACCATTTACAACACAAACAAGTTTGACTTGTGATTTGTTTGTTAGCTATAGCTATCTCACCATATTTTCATCAACAAAATATAAAATTTTCAGGACAAAACTTACAGCTCGATTACTCGATACCAGTTGGTTGGTTGATTGGTTGGCAATTGTAATTTGTAATGTTCTGAAATGAAAAAAAATTCTTGCCATTGACTTTATGTATTGAAAACAAATTTGATTTTCCCACGCTTGAGTTCATACTTCACATTCACATCTCAAATTGAGATTCTCAATTTCAAGCGGGATATCCGTCACTATGTTTCCCACGCTATAAAGTGAGCATGCTACATGCAACCAAAGCTGCTATAATAAATGTCGCTATAATTTGTCCGGATACGGTTCGTACTTGACAAAAAACTTCATCTAGCTAGCAATCGCCGGGGGGGAGACATTCTTGCAGTAATTAATTAAACGAAAGCGGAAACGTTCATAAATTGCATTTAATCTTCAAAATTCACATCATTGTTCAAGTATGAAAAACAAATTTGAAACTTTGGTCAAATTGGCTGCCAGTTCCAAGTGGCGTATATGTAAATTCAGTTATATGTATTATTCGACTTGTATCTGTAATGGTTGGCCGGAGACACGTGTACGCAAGTTATGAATGAAAGATTCCATTTGTTCTAAATACGAATATTAAAGTAAAGTAATTAATTAAACTGGCTCTTCGCAATAAACAAAATTAAAAAAATTAAGTGCGAAGATGTTATACCCGGATGTCTAAAGCTTTCACGATTGACTCTGATACTGTCGATTAATCGTGGTAACACCTTGGACAATCCACTTGAGACAATTGTGAAACGATGTTCAGACCCAGCTCTATTGTCATATTTACCTTTGAAATACTGTTTATTGTACATATTACTTTTAATAGAACCTTTGTTTGGAGGACCTGTGGAACCCCAATAGGGAAAATTCCAACTGGAAAAAAGAACATATCAAGAAACAATGGAATTTTGGTTAAAATTGGAATGGAAATTAAAAGACTACAAATAAATCATAATATGTTTTCAAAAATAGAATAACGTCTGCTGTATACAGCAGAAAAGCAGACGTTATTCTATGGTTTTCAAAAGGTTATGTCGACATTCTGATTTAGCAAAAAACTGCTCACCGTATAAAATCATAAATTTCGTTGAGCTTAGTGTATCCGTCTGAGTTTAGTGTATTTGTAACTGCTACAATGCACAAATGCAAGTAAGTCATTGCGACCCTGTGCCCTTTTACACGTTTTGTAGCCACGGCCCCAGATTTCGGTTCTATAGTCATCTGTGTTATACATAAAAAATGTCGATTGATTGATCCAACATTTGTGTTTTGCAAGTGTAATAAAAGTGAACCAGCCTTAAAGTTAACTCTAGGGAAGGATTCTACATGGTTTTCTTAAATTACGCATCGATTGATCCTCGAAAATCACAATTGATGCACATGGTATTGAATATTAATTAATAATGTGATCGAAATTATAATACACACTTACGGATACCATTTGCTCGTCGTTTCCCCCTTTAGTGGAATTATTCCAACTTTTGGAAACATTACGAACGATACTTTCCAAAGTCTCTACATTCAAATATTTGCATAAGTGTCCAATTATAAATTATTTTTCCAAAATGTGAACGGCAACTGCGAACCTGGAAAAGCCATTGAATTTTTATCGATTTTACATAAACTGTCAATCAGTTGCTGTAGAGCCTGTTCGCCCAAATCAATTGCAGTCCACTGGACTTTCTTCTGCTTCCTGATCCAGTGGAAATACGGAGTATGAGAAAGGACATGCTGTGTGTTACCGTCTGGCCACTTTGCGTAATATGGAAAGTTGTTCCTAGAACCAACAATAGATTCATTTACTAGAATAATTTATAACCAAGTTTTCTACAATCAAGAAATCAGAATTCATCGTCAAAAAAGACTGTCACTAATCATGAAAGATTAAGAGAACACATTGGAATTGTGCAAATGGACCGTGTCCCCACAATTCAAAATGTGAAAGACAAAACGAAACCAAAAAAATTAAATTTCTTAAAAAAGGTCCACTTTTTTACGAATTCAAACTATTCCACTTTCAAGACATTATTTTACTTGGACAACTATCCCTAATAACGGACAAGTCTAATTAATGCTTTGCTCACTCACCTGATATATCTAAGGATTTGGTTAAAAGTGGAATATCTTTCGCTAAGTATGTTGTTTTTGATGGCCACGTGAATTAGTTGACGTGTACTTAAAAGTGGTCTGGGCCATTTGTATCTCTTAAGCCTGCTCGATGTTGCAATGGCCAGCGTGGGTGGTACTGGTGACTGCTCGTTTACTACTTCTTCGGGATCACAATTCAATAATGGGTCAACAGCTTCGTCGCAATCACCATTCTCATGGTTGTAGTTAGCAGACCCAGGTTCAAACGCAAGCGGCTGTGTCTATGGCGCCGGGGGGAGATTCAAACCACCCAATTTAGAATCGATCAAACGATGGTGGGAAAGTATGATTGTAATTAAATAATAATATGATATAAATTAGAATACATGTACTATCTGGTCGTCCAAGGCTCTTTCCATCCATCTTACGGAAGCATTACGAATGATAGTTTGCAACGTATCTACATGAAAATATTTGCATAAATATCACCGACTTTAAATAATTTTGCCAAAATGAAATCGTAAGTGCGAACCTGGAAATGCCATTGAATTTACATCGATGTTACGTAAACTGTCAACCAGGTGCTTCGAAGTCAGTTCGGTATAATCGACAACAGTCCATGCGATGGCTTGTTTGCGTATGGTCGAGTGGAAACAGGGGGTAGAACGAAGGGCATGCTCCACCGTTTTAATTCCTTCCCAATCCTCGTAAAATGGGAAGTTGTCCCTAGAACCAACGTACAAAAAAAAACGATTCATTTAGAATTTTACTTTTATTCCAAGTTTTCTACAATTAAGAAATCAAATTGCACAAATTTTGTTGCCGTTTTCACATAATGCTTTGCTGCTACTCCGATTTTTAACGGTCAATGCGTATTACGTTTAACTGACTCACTTGATATAATCAAGAATTTGTACGGAAGTGGAATATCTTCCATTATGTAAGTTGTTCTTGATGGCCACTTTAATTAGTTGATAAAAAGTTAAATGTGGTCGGGGCCAATTGGGTTCGGGGGGTCTCGTCGGTGCTACAATCACCAGCGTGGGTGACGACTCTTGTTGCTTCACGGAATCCGAATTTAATAAAGGTTCTACAGCGTCAATCGCTGCCCAAGGCTCAAATGCGAGAGGCTCCTCCTCCACAAATCCGAAATTATCTTCTGCTGCTTCTAATTTTATCATCGTATTATCGTGCAAATCGTGCTGCTGAATAAATCCCTCTGGGGAAGTGACGATAGAAGCATAGGAGGAATATTTGTCTGAACTGAAATAATTTTTGCGTGAATTGAATACGAATGGTCCATTTAGGTGATTAGTGACAAATAATTCAAGTTAAAAATACGACTACATACCCAGGTCCCACTTTTACAATTTTATTCGATAATTTTGAAACATTGCCGCCATAATCAAATTCTAAGGGGTCTTTTGCAAATCCAATATTGTCTTTTGATGCTTCCACTTTGATTATATTCATCTGCCCTCCGGAGACATTATCTTCCTGCCGTACCATTAATTCTGGGGAATCGTCATCTCCACATTTAAGAATTGTGATCTGTATTTTTGGAGCTTTTCTGGACGAGTGTTCAGTCTCACAGGTGTGCTTTCTCTTCGGTAAAAGTGAAGCCATTTTTTGTACGCTTGTTTTGCATTGAGATTCTAATTCTAAACAAAAATCGAACTCATTCCATGCATGAGACAGGCAGTAAATGCACCAATATTATACCCATTTGTCGTTTTGAATTAGAAAATCTACGGGTTCTTTTCTCAGGTGTCTTACCAGTAACGAGTTTCCATCGGATTCTGGTCCACCCAATTTCCACTTTTTCTTGTCACTGAAAACGATTTTCTCCCCCTCTTAATCCCTTGTCTTGGTATCTTTCTTTTTTAAGCTCTTGTTTATAGTTATGAAACAGTCTTAATGAGATTATATGTTGTGGTGTAATTAAATACACAATTTTCTATTATTTGACTTCTTCGGTATTATTTGACAATCTGTGCAGAGGAGAGACAGACGCCCAGCTGTGCTCACAAATTACAAGTGAACTAACTTGTGAAAAATAAATTTATTGTAATGAAATCAATGAAATGTTTATTTTTACAATACATACAGTTTAAAATATACTTTCATTTCGGTTTCGTGAAGTTACCGATTGTCTTGTGCCAAGTCACCGCGTACTTGTGTCGTCCGCATGTGGGTATGCAAACAGGTAACTTGGCACAAGACAATCGGTAACTTCAATAAACCTTTGATTCGGTGAATCCGACGGTGATTTCAATCTTCGCGGTATGAATGGAACAACTTGCTTTCTCTCCATTTACAGACTCCCAGAAACTCAGTACTGCTTTCTAGGAATGGTTTGTCTGTCTGTCCGTTGGCCGTATAACTCCAGAATAACCATTACTGTTCATTATGAAGTTCAAATTTTCTCAGTGTGAGCTTTAGGGTTAATAAGGAAGCTTCGGACCAAAAATGATGTCAATGGGTCACATGCATAGATGGGACTTGGGCTCAGCACTCCACTCACACTGCACTCAAAAAAGTACGTGGTACACCACCACTCAGCCCACAACTCAAAATACTGAGTAGGCTAGCACTCCACTCAAATGGTGAGTGGAGTGCTGAGTGCACTCTATAGAACCCATTCCCCCCTCAAAACCACAAAACACATTACGTATAAAATTTCGAATTTAAGGAATGCCTTTTAAATTTGTGGTACAAAAAATTCGTGCCTTTTTGTGGTAGCACAAAGTAAAAAAGATTTGATCATTAGAAATAAATATTCTAGGTAAAAGCAAACGGCTTCAATTTCATGAACTGGATATGTTGGTGCACAAATACAGAATAAGGAATTGCCAACGTTCCTACAGACATTTCTATTTTGACCTTTTTCAGCTTATAACCAAGATTACGCAGATCTACCTTCTAATGTGGATTTTGCATATGATTTATTTAGGTGATAACGTGTCTTATGTAAACTACGAAAACAAAAACGAACTTAACTTAAGAATAATGCGTGTTTAAATGCGTGTTTAATTTTCTTTTAATTAGGATAAGCGCTATCTATTCCCCAAAACTTTAACTGTAAGATATCGATATATTTTTATCTCGGATAGATGTTAATTACAATTAGTAAAATGTGAATAAAAGAAAAAGATGTAAAATATATAAAAAGGTAAAAGAATTTTTGTGTACATAAATGTAAACAAAAATTCAGAATTAGGAAAGTACAATGAGATTCAAAAAAGGCTCAACAAAGAAAACGAGCAACGGCAGAATACAGAAAATTAATCTCGGACACTTCAATAGTACAATACACAAATAAAACTGTATTAAAAATTTATTACATAACAATTAAGAAAGTACAATTTATCGAAACGGTTTCAAAAGACTGCATATAACCTCTCAAAATTCTACGTCGATGACTGTGTCGAAGAAAAAAATCGATCTGTGTAAAAGGATTCACAAATTAAATGAGTTATTGTTATATATTTAAATAATTAGATTTACAACAAAACCTCGAATTTCCTTTTTCACGCTCAGTGCAGCATCCGGTTGATTCTCGTAGTCAATAGACCAGGTGAAACCTAAGGGTCCGCTTTGCTTTTTAATGCAGATGGAAGAATTCAAACGTTTCGTCACTTCATGAATTAAATCAAACGATTTAAAGGAATTATAATACGGAAAACTTTCCCTAAATAAAAGAAACACGAACAATAATATACGCTCGTTTTATTACGATGATATAAAATGCATAGGGGGGAAATCATTTCGTTATCACTCACGTGATAAATTTAATTATATCATATGTTGACATCCTCTTGGTGCGATTGGGGCCATCGCAAAGAGCTATGAACACAGCTTGAGCCAAAGTGAACGGGGGTTTAATCCATTTGGGATACTTCTGTTGAAATTTGAGCCTGGTGGCAGCGTTATTTTGAAGTTGCGTAAAATCCGCATCCAATAAAAGATTTACAGCTTCCTGTAGTTTCAGAAAAAGTAAAAATAAATTTATATATAGAAAAACCAGTGATTTTTACGTAAAAATTTCAACAAACTTTGCAAATACGTGCAAGCACAAAAATTCTTTAAAAGAGCAAACTTTCTAAAAAGCACTTTAGAGAAAGAGAAACCTTTCTTACGTTGAATTTTCATTAAAATATTTAACGCTATTTATTTTTGGCTTACGTCGATGGGGAGCCGAATCAGAGGTTGTCCAGATTTTCGGGTGCACAAGTTCTGTAGCAACGTTTCCACTGTTTCTGCAGTAATCGAACATTGAAACAATATTAGCCTTAATTTACCCTGTGGTTCCAAAATTAAAACGAGCAAGTCTTTAATAGTCATACCCGGGTATCTTAAGCACTTCCCGCAATATTTGACCTTTTCAGTCATCAACGGTAACATCATCGTTACTTCCTTTTCGTCGACCGTAAAACGACGTGAAACAGCAGCGCCATCAGACTTAAAACAGGAATGGTACAATAATAGCTTAATGTTTGCAGAACGAATGTATAGAGGTTGACCTGACCCAGAAGGAATTTTAAAGTAAGGAAAATTCAACCTAGAAATACAAAGAGATCATGATCATGAACACTTCAAATCATGACTAAATTTAAGTACTGCAATAAACAATCGGTTTGAAAAAATTACCAAATTGCCTTTGGAGATACTTACACGGTTAGATATAGGTGACATAAAAATTATTTCCCTCCAACAAAAACTAATTTTGATGATGTAGACTTACAAAATAAATTCAGTGACTTCTTTAGCGGTCGCATACATGTCAGGGTTGATTGTATTGGTAACTCCCAAGACACACATTTCCAACGTAGTTAATGTGGGCATCATCCATCTCTTCACCGCTTGTTCCGCTTCCGTTTTCTTCGCCAAATAAAATAAAATATATATAAAATAATATCATACGACATTTTAAAAAATTGTTGCACACGTTTCAATGACATCTCACAGAATTAAAAATGGTATTATTCTAAGACTGCATGGGGCATCAGTTCTAAAAATGGCAGACACCTCAAAAATATCGATTAGTTTTAATTAAGTGCTTTTCTAATTACTTTTGGTATTTTCTGCGGCACCCACATTGTTTTCTGTTTTAGTTGATTGTCTTTCTTAGCTGAATCCGCCCAAAATACGGATGATCGTAAAACCATGTTTTCCAATTTTTCTACGAACAAATTAGTTCAGAGATTAGGCTAAAAAATAGTAATATTAATATTAATAATGAGTAATAAATCCATTATTACTCATTATTAATTCTATGAAGAAAGAAGGAAACGTTGCAATAACAATAACCCACCTGGGAAGGCCAACGACTGTGGCTTAAGATTATTTAGACTGTCAATTAATTTCGTGAAGGTCCCGAGAAGTCCGATGGATGCATCAACGACCGTCCACTTGACACTTCCATCGTATTCTCTTAATGCTCGAAAAAAGGGCATGTCAGTCAGGTAACGGTTGATTTCAGTCCATGACAGAGTTTTATAATACGGAAAGTTGTCCCTACACGAGAGTAGAATTTAATTCAGCAAATTGTAATGCTAAATTGTAATCTGTGGTGTAATTAAATACTGCAAATACTCACATGATGAAATTATGGATTTGCTGAGACGTGCAGTGGGTTGCATTATCGTCATTGTTTTTGATAGCTACGGTCATCAGCTGTGGTAATGTTAAATCTGGTTTCAGCCATTTTTGCCTCAACACTGCTGTGGACTCTGTTGAGGGCTGTGGGTCATTCGCTGCTCCCGGGATCAGTAGAGGGTCAACGTCATTCTGAATCGGTGGAGTATCATCTTCAGTCCAAGAATCAGGATCAAATGTCAGCAAGGGCTGCTCCAAAAATTCCAAATTCTCCTCTTCCTCCTCTGCTGCCAGTTCTACTTTAATTATTTCCGTTTTGATTTCTACAACTTCGTCGTCTCTCATCGTTGCTGGCAATAATGCTTCAATTGTGTCACTGCTTAGATCTTCGGTGGGGACCATTAAAACCTTTCCCTCTTCTTCCTGATAAGTATCACTGACGCTGGTAATGGAAAAATTTGAATAAGTTAAAACGAACTAATACGCACAATAGAATTGTAAGGAAATAATTACACACATATTCATTGTGAATTTAGGAATTTTTCTCGACTTTGATTCGTTGACCTCGCTGTCGCTGTCAGCCCACTCCCTTTTGTGCAGGGCTATCAGAGAATTTCTTGAATACATTTGAACAAAGGGTCGGTATTCTGAAAATAATACACAATATTAGGTCATGAACATTTGACATTACAATTCATTCAATTCAAAATGTTTGTAAAATTGTTATTAAAACTGTGTACCTTTGGTTGAACGATAACGCAATTTCTCTAATTCAAGATTTTTGCTGGGAGGGCATTGCAACATCTTAATTCGTATCAGATTCGCTTTGTTTTCAAGATCTCTTTGTAAAATTGCTATTTGGTTTTGAAATTCCAACACATCATTCAGAATTTCGGAACACTCTAAACAGTAATTGAAAATGCTCTTGTCCGATAATGAATTTGTCACCGAAGAAGTTGAAATCAACTTTGTCAAAGTTTCAATGAACAAAGACGAATTTTCTGTGATATAATTGGTAACATTCATATCACAAATTGTACAACAGTTAATAGGTTTACATTCCTCCATTTCCTCCATTTTATTATTATTAAATAAATAGTGTTGTTGACTATTTACAATTAACAATTATTAACAACATTCAATGTTCAGTCAGTCATTAGCTTTGCAGAGTTAGATTTAAAACGTAAAAACGATTATATTACGTGAGTGCGTGTGCAGTAAGTACTCGTTGGGTTATCAAACGAACTATAATTACACATTACACCTGAATCAGTATTGCACATTACACAGTCTCTTACTCTACTGCCTCTCACTTCTTTTAACTTTCTTAGATGTCATTCCCAGTGCCGTACAAAACGTACACACGCAAGATTAAAACTACTTTCATTAAAAAATTGTTTTTTAAATTCTGGAACAATTTTGTTTTACTTTGAGAAATAATAAAACAGTGCAGGTGCAGGTACAGACAGTCGGACGACCAAAACAATATTCAAAATATACATCGTCCAAGTTTATCTACGTGTACCAATTCTTTTTTAGCTTTTGCCAACAACAGTCCACATCCACATCACACTGAGTGTGTACTGAGTATTTAAATTCTGGAACAATTTTGTTTTACTTAATAGAGAAATAATAAAATAGTGCAGACACTTGCAGGTACAGACAGTCGGACGACCAAAACAATATTCAAAATGTACATCGTCCAAGTTTATCTACGCGTATCAATTCTTTTTTAGCTTTTGCCCACAACAGTCCACATCCACATCACATTGAGTGTGTACTAGGGAACTGTGAGTTTGATGATAAAAATGAAATGTGAACAAAAATATTATTTCGAAATGCAGCACTAAAATGCATATTTATTGCACTATACGTCCAATACAAACACAAAACAACAAAAATTATAGATTGGTCTAACTCTAACGTAATTGGTTTGAATGCAACGTTGAATAATTAGTTGTTGTGACGTCTCTCTTGAAAGACAAAAATTAATATTTATATAGGGGGTGATTATTGGTGGGAGTCAAATGAGATTGTAATTCACGATGTAAATGAAAATTCTACAAACACCTTAAATTTGTACTTCTAAGTAATAAAATGGCACAATAATTAACGTTAACACGTTAACAATATTAGTCAACCCCTTCGTACCTTTACCAATAAGCAAAGTCATTTCGTTATTAATGCACATACAAAATTGGTATAGGGTACCGCGTCACTTGTTTAATTAAAGTCTTCGTCTTAGGCAAACAGCGAAGCTCCAACCGCGGTTTTAACTACCATTCGGAAATTCTCTGAAAATATTAAAAAACCGTTGTTAAACATTATTCAATGTATTTCCAAAATCGTAAAATACTCAAAACGCAAGAGAAATATTGTTATGAATACGAAATAAGAAAAAACTGACCCAAAATTGTTGGTACAGGAATGAAAATCAGATAGTTTTCTATTTTCCACAATATCTTTTATTTCCTTTTGTACATTTTCTACAGCTTCCGTTTCATTGAAGTTAACACTCCATGTTGTGTGCTCAGTAGAATCGGATAACAATTCGACAATTGGTTCGAAATGTTTCAAAGAGTTTAGACAGATGGTTACTTCAACGGCCAATTCGAAATGTTCGTAACAATTGTAATAAGGAAACGATTTCCTGTGGTTCCAAAGGTAAAACCAATTTTATATTTGTGGAAATTGTGATGCTCGTCTTTCAACAAATACAAAACCGTGACAAAAAATGTATCTTTTGTGAATGTTTTTTTGAGCTTACTTGATGAAAGCAATAATTTGATCAGCGGTGAGTGCTTTATCATGATCTACACAATTTGCTAACGAGAGAAACACGATCTGGTTTAAGGAAAAGGGTGGAGCAGCCCAATTACGGGGTTCACTAGATGATTCTTCGTCTGTTTCATCATTAGACACATTTTGTAGTTCAGTCTCCTGTGTTTAATAAATTTTCCAATTTTCTGCGTACTAATGTAACAATAAAGATTTTTAAATTGTAAATAAACATTTACTATGTACCTTCTTTTTGGAACATTGTGGTAGTATTGATACGTCTGGCTCATCCTGAACGGATTTTCGGTTTAAAAGATTGTGAATAAATTCTTCAACTTTTCCTAACAATACAAAGTCGGTTAAGTTGATTAAATTATAATGTTACATATAAAATACAGATATAATGTACATTTTTATTACCAGGATATTTTAGGGCGCGTTTGTTTTCCCGTAAACGATCAGCCAGTTGTGGTAAATAAGCAGCCACTTCATTTTCGATTACGGTCCACTGACGCAGTAGTCTTATTGAAGCTGATCTACTCCCTTCTTCGGGTGCGCTTTTAAATTTGCTCGTGAAAAAAGGTTGAAGATTTAAGTTTGCTCTCATTTTTCTGTCCACTACGTTTTGCTTAGGTAGGAAGTATGGAAAATTCGATCTACCAAAGCGAATTTTCAAAGCACACGATAAAATTA
>JABASC010002671.1:0-16657 GCA_019776185.1 Plutomurus gul
CGAGTTCTAAATTGAGGTAAACACTACAAACTCTTTTCGTAATGAATAGTCTCAATTGCATTGTGGATGCGAATCTATATTTTGTCAAGGGTCAGTACGAGAAGTAGATGAAGATTATGGAAGTGGTTCAAAGTGCAACTGACAAGTGTGCACCGAGCATTCCACTTGACAATGATTAAATTAGTAGTCAGAGGAAGTAACCTAGTTTAAAAAGTGTATATCGTGACAATAAGCTTTATTTGTTAACCTTAAGTGGACCTCCTCCATTCGAGTGTACACATAGACTTCCATGTTGCTGCATACTGGGAACTTTTAAAGAAAGTTCCATGTTCATTGTAAAAAAAGTTGTAAAGAGTTTTTGATTTTGATAAAAAATACATTTCCATTTAACTTTAACCTTCGCCCTTTATAAGATTGTTTGTTGGCAAGTTTGCATAGTTGATAAGGGTATTCCCATACAGACGAATTATTATGAGTACAAATGATATTATGATCATACAAATATATTGATGTTACTTATTCAACTCAGCAAAGTGAGCAAAGACATAAAAATCCAATTACTGTCAACAGTCAATTAATTACTTGTGACAGCGAATTTATCTATTTATCAATTACAAATTCTCTGCTACTATTTCTATTTAATCTTAAGTTAAAATAGAATATTGATATGAATTGGTTATTTAGACAAAAACCTGATGTATTATAACCTGTACTCCCTAAGTCAATCAAAAATGACAGTAAAGCTCTGTTTATCGATGTGTACTTGACTAATAAATGTACATGCTTATGCATGATTCTGACAAAGTGCACCTCTTTCTTATGTGCCCGTGATATCCATTGACATGCAAATATCGAATTTCACACTTGGATCAAAAAGAACTCTGCTAATAAAGCAGAAACTGCTTTAGTCCGAAAAGTCCTTTTATGTCACTTTAAGGGACCACTGAGCCACTGAGCCACTGAGAAAATACCTATGATACCACTATAGTACTAACGTGCCCTCCCGTTAAAACACAAAATGCTCAAGTTTTATGTCGATTCAAGAACACAAACAACAAATGAAGCCTTTAGATGGTTTCGTGAACGCTGCCAGAAAGTTTCAATGCTATATCACAGTATAAAATCTGTCCCACGTTTACTGTTATACAATAAATGAAAGATCACACAAAATTCGTTGAGCCATGAATAATGCTGTTTCTGCACTGTAGCAATCCCGACGGTGGGTGACACTGGTGGACCAGTGTCATAGCTTGGAGTTTGTCGTTTTGCCAATTGAACTATTTGTACTGATGAAAGAAAAATGTACGGTACTTTGTCCCCAAGTGCATCAAACATAAGGGTAAGAATCATGAGACGCAGCAAAGTGTTGTTTGTTCATAGATAGTGTAGGAGTAATATTTAAGCAAATTGAAATTACTTATGTAGAATCTAAAATCAAATAGAAGAAGAGGTGCAGCTGATATCCATAAATGTTTGCCTCCAATTGCTTATTAGTATTCGCATTGCTAAAAATTGACTGCTCCAATAAATAGAATTTCGAGAATTTATTGTTGTTGAGTTGTCTCATTGGTTTCTCAAAGACACCACGAAACTCACAATTCCTGTATTTATTCTAGTATTTTTAAACATTTATTCTAGTATTTTTAAACATTTATTCTAGTATTTTTAAACTTTGTTTACAAATGTAAAAGCATCGGCATGGTATGGTGGTGTGTACTGTGAACGCACACGTGAAACAGAGAAGAATGTCCACATAAAATATCAACAAACTATGCATTCGATGGAGCATACCATGAAACGTCCAAGTGGAGTGCGTGAAGTGTGAAGTACATCAAAAATACACTTGCTTGATAACAAATAATTGAGTTTCACATTAAAAAGAGATTTTAAAGCATAAACTCAAGTTGATGTTTCTACGATGAATGATCGGTAAATAGTCCGGGAGTTGTTGATAAGGACCGTTTCCAATTGCATGCAGTTATGTTTGCGGCAAATCGGTCGGGTAAGCATAATTCCTACTCCCTTACTTCCTAGGTTATCCCATGCTTAAGCCTGAATTCTAAGGCATTGGATCTCTATAGTTGGAAAAGAATTAAACAAAGCCCTTGAGTTGGAATTCCAATGTAATCATACACATTTCGCTTAGCTCAGGAAAAAAATGATTACCAAGTTACCGATTGATTGCATTCGATTGGCTTAATTGACTATTTATTGTGCCAATCGTGTATGCGGATCCAATAGTAACTACCATTATAGTCCCTGCACTTGGACTGTTGAACTTCAATTGCGCTAATTCATGTACATCAGTTCTGCAATTGGTTTTATGTGAGTTTAATCGTTTACATAATGAAACAAAACAGCTACATAATGCATAGTTTATATAATAGATATACACAAGTACGATGGCGTACCATCAAATAATATTTGCTAGTGACATACTGATTCAGAGCAATCTATGTTTACACTAAGTAAGTTGTTTTTTATAATTTATTTTTTACTGGATGCAAAATTAATCTGGGGGTATTTGTAAAGGAATGCAATCACACAGAATATTCTTGTAGTAATTGTAGAAGTTCACGACGAGTTGTACACTTGACTGTGACATGATGCACAGTAAATCCGAAACGATAGCATTAGACGGAAGGGAGCGATCATGGTCCATGAAGATGACCTTGAAGGACAGATACCTATCTAGATTTCTTTCAGATTATCCAATTGCCTACGCTTTGACTTGTATATCTGAAGAATGATTTTGTCGCTAACATGTATATGTAATATTATGCAGCGTGTTTAGAGCTATAGTATATTAAGGCAGCGTGCATGAATGAAACGCAGTTTGAAACGATATCTACTGGTCGATTGGCTAAAATATATATGCTATCACACGTGTATACATATAGATAAACTGCGTTACCAACTATTTATAATAATGTGTCTAAAAAAATTCCTGAATATTAATAACATTTCCATGATAGGCAAACGAAGCGTACGAAGTGGCATGCTTATAACGGTGACCCTTTTCAAATCCATCAAAATTGTCACGCGATGGCTCTTTTCCCGCTAGATAATGCAAACAATAATAAAGCGAAAGAATTCAATTCAACTCAAAGCAGACAATTTCTCTTTTACAATGTAAACGAACGATAAAGCTCTGACGTATAAATACAGGTAGGTGTACGTTACGACAACATGATGTAATGATGCAGTCATGGATTATTAGGAATTACCCATTTATGCAAAATTGTGGAAACTTATGGCACCTCCATTGGATCACAATCAAATGAATTTTATCGGCAGACGACGCAGTACATAAAAACATGTGGTGTGACATTTTTGTGCAGAGGAGATCTTCTGAGCTCATCCAATTCCACATGAAAACCATAATTCACTTGACATGCATGCCTTTTTGCATAACGTCGCCTTGTGCTGGTCATCTTTATAAATTGAAAGCTTTCATCAGTAATTCGCACAAAGGGAAAATATTAGCATGGCTCGTGTTCCTACGTTGTCACTACCAAATCTACATGATTTCAGGTGCAGACTTAATGCTAAATGGAATGCTCTAATCAATACCACTATTTTAATCCATGACTCACACCGACCGATTTACTCTTGTTCAGTGAATCTTACAGACTGCTTGTTGCTTCAATCTAATTGCGATGTGTTCGCGTTTTCAAGTGCATGTCAAAGGTTTCCCATAAATTTAATTTTGTACATGTTCAACTTGATTGCGCCTACCATCAAACGCTGGTGGAAGTTACTTTCTTGAATTGATTACTATTCTTCTGCTTGAAGAAAGATAGATTTCTCACGCTTCTTCGCTGAATTCCTAAGTTGTTACACAATTCTCCTATCGTAAGGGTGTGTTACATGACGTACTTTCAAATGAAAATTAAACATGTAGAGAACATTTAGACATGTGCTTAAGCAATGAGAGAGCAAGGTACAATATTATTTAGTGCAGAGAATTGCTGAAAAAATAGAAGAACATAAGGCATAAACATAATGTATCACAATTGACGATAATACTTGTGTTATCCTTTCCGCGTATCAATCTTGGACACAGAGTTCATGGGTGTACAGTACAACGTAAAAGCATCAAGTACATTACACTTACATTATATACCTACTTATGTAGGTATATGTATATTTGCTCAACGAATTTCGATGACGTGCTAATCATTTAGACAATAACAATGTGCATCTCATTTAAAAATGAAGCTAGAACTAGAAATGCGTGATGCATCTACTTACAAGAAGTTATAATAAAATCTCGCAGGAAATACATTTGTCAGCATCTAGAATCCCACGGGAATAGAAAGAATAGAACTTGTAGTACTGTTCAATTACCATTTCCCAACATTCAAGGGGTTTGGCTTGTTGCATTTAGCTTTCAAATGTGTCTAAAATACTAATTGAGGGAGATTTGATCCTGAAAATGGGAGAGGAATTTGAGTATGAAAACAAATTACTAACTACAAAGTGGAATAAGCATGATGGACCAGATATATTCTTGGATTAGGTGCGTTAACAACATGAATGAAATGGCATAATACATAAATGGCATAAGTAGTCAGGATCAGATTTATATTTTTGCTGATACATACACAAATACTGTAGATTTATTCACGTTTTTACACCTGTTGTCAAAAAGATTTTATATCTAAATACAAAGTCGCAATAAATAATGATATGGGGTATACAAAATCACGATTAGGATTTATTACACAGTCGTTCGAACTACAAATGCTACAAAAACCCCTCTACTGTACTAATATTTTTTGTAAGGGGATGTATTACATGTGCGATTCGAACGACAGTATTTATTGTAATTCTGATGGGTAATGCACATTCTGTTTCTCTGAATATGGAGCAGGGTAGCCGGTGAGCTTGAGTTAGTTCAGTTCACATGAGCTCGATTGTAGTAATTGAAGATGAAGTATTTCATCTCATTTAGCTCACCGCGTTTAATAAATGAGCCGATTCGAGCCACCACACAAATGCTACCATGTACTGTACCTATACAGGTAGCTCAGCTCAACTCACATGTGAGCCTGAGCTGAGCCGAAGCGAGGGGCTGCGATAGGATTTAGGTCTAATGAATTCAGATATGATGCTTGTGTATAGTATACTTAAACTGACTGGAGCAGCGGACTTTGTACAGAAAACTGTGGACCGATTTGTTTACAAAGATTTCGGCTAAAGCTTACAAGTTAACAAGATAGTCGGTACTCGGTACCAATCGTCAATGAATATCTGAAGAACCTCTAATACCCAACGCAATAAGCCGACAAAGTTGTGCGTGTCAAAATAAGTAGGAGGTATAGGAATTCACCTTATATTACTATAGATCTATGGAATTCACGCTTGTGTTTCAAAAGGATTATGCGGTGATCTTGTACACCGCAAATGTGTCCACTGTAAAAGTGTTAGTGTACACTGTAAGTGTTAGTGTACAATGCAAAAATGATAGTGTACAATGTAAAAGTGATAGCGTCCAATGCAAAGTAGATAGTGTACAGAATGATAAATACTACTTAGCATCTGACCCTCTAGCTTAAATACTTTAATAAAATGGTCGACGCAGCTATAAATTCATCAGAAATTCCGTCGGTATTATTTAAGCAGTGTATGGAGGGGGAATCAGTATAAGCGGCTGGGAGCATATCGCAAATCACTCGAAACGAAGATTGAGTATCATAGGAAGAAACAGTATAGAGTGAGATGAGTTTTAGGACTTGCATTTGCACCAATTAACGATATGAGACTATGAGACCCCGATTTATTGAATTAGTTCAAAGTATGAGCCCTGTACTGAAGCATAAATACATATGGATAGGAAGTTACACCAACCCGCCGATTCATCCAATTGAAATGTGAAATTAAATTGCGTGGAAAGATTACATGAAAATGTTTCACGTACTACTAACAGTCTTGAGGGATATCACAATTCCCTATCAAACAACCCAGGCCAAAGTCCGCAGGTTTGTAGAATTTTTTATATTCACTTAGAGAGGAAGAGAACAAATTAGTGTACAGTGAGAGAGTGTACAATTATTCATTGTACATTATCAATTTTGCATTGTACACTTTACCTTTTACATGTGGACACATTCGCGGTGTACAACATCACCGAATACCGTTTTAGAATGGTTCTTACCTGTACGTAGAGGTCAACAAGGTATCTTTTGTCGTCTTCCGATGTTTGTGCAGTAAATAGATCCAGCGGTAACCCTTATCATCCTCAAGGTAGCCATCCTTGTGTATCGCTCTAGTGAAACCAGTATGTGAAGTTTCCCCATTTTCCACATAAACACAAATGTGTTGTATTTATAAGAGGAGATGCAAGTATTTAAAATACAAAACAGTTCAGGTCCTACACTAGAATTCCCCACTTTAAACATTTTGGAAGACATTAACAAATTATGAATTACGTAAAATTTAGTGTTTGTCGTAATGAAAGGAACGATTCCAAAATAGTATAATTATGAATTCAAGAAGGTGTCTGAGGCAAGCGACATCTGCACTGGTACATACACAGAGAGAGCTTAACTTTACGTTTCTTCGTTCCAATAGTGATTCCACAAATTCTCATCCAGTGATGTCAAATATCATTTGGTGTCAAATGAATGTAGCATAGTATATATTAAACGTCTAACGGTCCCTTAAGATCAACGACGAGTCAAAAATGTCATCATACTAAATTAGACTTTTATCAAATTAAAATATTCAACCATTTGCAATTTAGGTAGAGAAACACTAATGAAAGGGTTGTTGTGTGCTTAAAAAGTTAGTATTCCATGCTGGTTTGGCAATAACCCCTTGCAGCCCTAGACCATGCACTATTGACCATTACTGCTAGTGGTAGTTGCTTACACGGCGATGATGATGTGATGAAGACAATTTGAAGTAATTGTCTTTAATCACACCAATTCTTAACTTCGTGTTTCTACCTATACACGAAATTGCAAAAGAAACCATGAATAGAATGGACAATGACGAATATGATGTTGTTGAAGTAAGAGAAATTCAATTAGCACAGTTTTGCATGATTATTCACCGAACTGTTACTCCTTACAGAGCGATGTACAAATAATCATTGAAATACGTACTGTAGGTTATTAACAAATAACGACAACCCCTTAGCATCTGTACAATGGTGACAATGTCACATACATTAAGCTAACATCACATACGTGAAATGACGTTTGCAGCAATACAGATAGTATTATCATTGCAAAGACAAAGTAGTCATCAAATAACTTTGTTTTTATTTCTTTAGTCAGTAAATGTGTTCAGGCGCAAATCACAATCAAATGCATTCAAATTGTTCAAACAAATGCTGACTGGCATTATCATTGCTTGCTCAAATATGTTTTTTTTTACAAATTTTACATTTTCATAATCTGCATGAAATCTGCTAACAGTTAGTCATTGTCTCCTTAGATATCTACTTTGAATTTATAAACAACTTGTAACAATAATTAATGATTATAATTTAATCCAAGACATAGAAATATCTTAATTTAAACACAGTTACATATTTCCATAGTTAGTGCAGCAGTCATAGTTTGGCATATAACCGGAAATATCATATTGAAAACATGCACTCACACATGTAGCCTTTGAAATATTATTTTTTACATTTCATTTTAATATATACAGGTAATAGTAACAAGTTAACAACATCGTATCATGCCTGGTTGGTTGGTAAAATTACCTGTGTGTACATGAATACACAACTACTGATTTATCCTTCTTTATACTTCAACAATGTGTACTGTACACGCACTATCACAAGACGACGCGGACCGCAACTTAAGCAGATATAATATTAGGAGTACACTTTGTAACGTGTGTCGTGTGTATGGTTAATGGTTACTAGTAGTGTAGTTTGTGCTAACAGTAAATACTCTAAAAGTCTAGTTTCAGGGAAGTGCTTCATGTAGGGAAGAGAACAAGCACAGGTGTACAGATTTTGCTGCAGGACAGGGAAATCCAATGTACCTACTTTTCTCTATATTTCATGATTAATTGGGTAGATTCACAGAATATAATTATGAATGTTTGGTATGGTCCGTGTATCATTTTACATTGTATAATTACGAGATGAAACTGCAGAGGACAACCTTACATAACTAGAATAGTGTACGTGACGCGTATATAAGAAGGGTTATCCAGTTTTCGACCAAAAACCAGTGGATGTGATGCTAGTAGGGGTTAATGTGCCCCAATATTTGTCTTTACAAATATAATGATTCCAAGTAGTTAACTAATGTCTGCGAAGTATTTGTCCAGTTGCTAGCCACTAGAGGCAATTTCTCGTACGGTAGCACGTAGTTTATACATTTATAGTGTAGCAAATAAATTAGTGCAGTGCGGGTTTTTAGACAGGACCTTTCTAATTTCTTGACAATAGGGCTTTTTTTGTGGGGTTCGGGATGTATGTATTGTAAAGACAGCGAGTAGAATACACACACGTATACGTGTTTTTGATGAATTTCTTTTCTGTTTTCTACTAATGATCGATTTTAAAGTGTCGTCTTGAGGTACTGTTACTGTACGCTTATTGTTGGTGTAAGACATGTATACGTACTAGATGTATACTAGTAGATACGTGGAGACAATTCAAACAATAATCATTTCCGAGACACTTTACGATTTGAGGTCTGGGTCGAATAGTGGAAAGAGAATATAACAACGGCACTTTCGTTACGTTTGTACAGAGCTTACATTTTGTTTTCATATATTGGATTCTTGTATGGTCTTACTGCATTTAGCGCTTTTACTCTATCGGACAATTTCGGAATCATATAAATACTTAAATATGTACAGTAAAGGGATCGTTTACAAAAACTGTTAAATACATCATCATTTTCGCTACCTGTAGTATAGGTATATATAGTTCCTAGTTACAATGGTTTGATGCACTCATTGCGTCTGTTTGAACTAATGAAATTAGTTACAATTTGTAGTGATGAATTTCATTACACAACACCAAACCAGAGTACAAGTATGTATTTATTTATTAATGTCTGTCAGGGTATACTCTATAGCTGTTTCTAATCAACGCACGTAGGTACTACACATGAAGAAAATTATAATATTTGGACACAATGTGATATCAGCTTAACTTTGAAATCACTGTCACGCAAATGAAAATCAAAGACACATGGCTATCAGCTTCTCTTTGAATTTCAAAATAAATTACAATGTATGTAGCTTACAGTATGCGCATTGTTTGGTCGCCGTAACCAGTACACAATTATATCCAACGTCAAAAAAACCTAACTTGAAATCATTGAGCAATTGAGAGTATACAAATCTATATATGTTAGATCATGTCGCAAAAATAAAAGAGCTAACGACGTACTAAAGCTTTTGGCCTTCTTACAATTTGCAAACACACAGATTTGGGGTTCTATGCGACAAAGCTTGCATGCACAAACCATGCGTAAGAAATTGTCTTACAAAATATTAATACAGCTAATTGTAAGTTAACTAGCCGCTTGAATGGTTGGTGGACAGTTATAACTCCTATAACGAGGCAAATATTATGCTTGCGATTGTGAACTACGCGATCACATAACTTTAATTAAAGCTTTTTAAAGTTTTGCAATGCAACAAAAGGTTAATTATTAATTAGGAAAGAGAAACACGATTATTTAAATTTTGAACAGTAACAAGAAAATGATAATCGGACTTATGCTCATTGCTCACGCATTTTCCTTAAATGAGTATTTGAGATAAGAGAAAGCCAGCAACTTTTCGGAATCCAACTCAGGGAAATATTTAAACTCCCATGCTCATTCATAATTAGCTCGCAAATTCCATTCCAATCCAAGCTCCTATCAGCACAACAACAACAATGCGTTTAATTTAAGTTTTTCGCTCAAACATTTTAAATATATAAAGTAACTAGACACATTTCACATTTATCCACAGAAATCCGTAAACCGTTTACCGCAAATGGTGTTAAAAAAGAAACTCGTATGCAAAATGAAAAGCTAACTAATAGTAGTACTATTGTGCATCAAAATAAAATTTGTTGCCAGTCCACCGTGTATGGAGGTGCAAAGACAAATATAATAACATTTGTCTACAATAGAAATATTCTACAATATATCTATGTACGATTTGGCCATTTATTATTTCATTTGTGAATGCTCTCAATTCATAAATGTTCCACATGACAGATAAAGATCGATACCTATTTAAACAAATGTAATTTCATTGAACTAGAAATACATACTCATTATAGTTTAGACACGATGTACCTATGCTAGAAACTAGAAAGTATCCCAAATCATAAGTGTAACAGTAAAAAAAATCATAAATAATGTGTAATTGATAATATTATTCAAGAGTGATCATTAATTACAACGATAAATATGGTAATGTAATAATCATAATTATTATTTTACCATTGTCAGCATATCATCATCATTCAAATGTTGTTTAAACTAATCAACTACGTGTGTATGTAGGTAGGTATTATGAGGCATTGTATGTATATTATTAGTTGTGTATTTTATGTGGGTAGTAGGTGCCTGACGACATAAAATCTTACACATGCTACAAGTATGGTTAGTTTTATGATAAGGTAAAGTAGTGAATTTTTCCTTAGTTGTAGGTGGAGGCATGTAATAAATAGCGTGGTACATTATCATCATAATTTACTAACATTCATCATATATACTAAATACTGAGTAACACAGACGAGGACTTTTTTCTTTTTTATCAATAATTCTTTCATTACTACATAGTAAAACGTTAAATTATTTCTACATCTACAAAAGTGATTACCGATTTAACCTGGTTGTTGTTGTATTAGTTATGCCTACTCATTACAGCGTTAACTCCTAACTTTCTCTTCTATTATAAATCAACAAACAAAAATCGCTACTATTTCATTTCAATACGTCAATATATTTATGTTTATAGGTACATTTTAATTTTTGAAAATCGAGGCCGCGCTGTAAATTTAAGTTACTATCCGTGGTGTTCAAAATTGTTTATTGTTTAACGACGAGTTAAATCCATTAGATTGCGCTTTCAACAACAAAGCTTTTAGTGCAACTGATTGAAACCTTACTTATCGTGTATCCATTGCACTACAGATTTGTTGTATGTATTCGAAGATTTTAGCCCAAGTTAAATATGTATACAAGTCTCAATCTTTTGAAAGAAACCAAGTTTTTAAACCTTTGGATTTACGTATATATGGATGTATCTAATGCAATCTTAAGTACCAATTATTTATGTAAATTATTATCAGTTACCAACATCACGATTTATGCAGAATTACTCGCGGATTCTATTAAATGGGGAGTGTTTGCCCGCATATCTGTAGTTTCGGTTAGAAAACGCACACAACCAAATGCAAAAATTATAATAAATAAACATGTTCTTTTTTCATTTGAAGAAACAAACCAACAAAGTTGTACTTTTGGCTGATGAACATGTTCTTTAGTTCAAACCCTCGACCATTGATAGAAAGTACAGGTCCGAGTTCGTCAAAGTACTTTCTAACCAATTGTTACAAAGAAATGTATGATGTTAGTATACGAGCTGATAGCACGTAATCCAACTGACAAACGTTATCAATGGTAGTAGCCGTTAACACAGTGCTACAAACGTTGGATAGAGAAGTAGTTAAAGGTAGGTAGGTAGGTAGGTATGAATTATCATTATATACTTAATCTTTTTAACGTATTCTACTCCGACGGGGGGAGAAGGTAATGGTCTCCGTCGTCCAGTCATTTAGGTCGACTAGCTGCTTTCTTCTTTTTCTTTTTGAAGCAGCAACATCTAAACGAAAATCCACATCTGTCAGAACTATCAATCGCGCACATACATACAAAACAAAGATGATGTTACAGAAATAAGAGAAAAAAAACTTACTTAGTTTCTGAATGAGTCTCCAGTTCAGCTTGTTGCGTAATAGGCGTATTGGAATGACCTGCAGTAGGGTCGTCTGCATTTAGCTCGCCATTCGTTGAACTCACAACCTAAACAAAAATCATGTCATGATTGATACTAATAGTACGTAGATCGGACCCCACACACTGCCACTTCCTCAACCGTCCAACTACATAAAACTACGATTTTGAAAACCCTTTAAATCTATATAAATCCAAACCCATCCACAAAAAGACAGAAAATATTTAACAAAGTAAAAGGCACAAACAATGAGGTAAGAACATTAATTCTGACGCGGACTAAACATTCATACAACATAAACACTGCTGATGCTGATACTGGTTATTACAATCTACAATCAAGTGATCCACAATCAAGTCAACTTAGGATATGTGGGTGCTCCACTCTTTTGACAATGAATTATTTACAACAGAAATAAATACCGCATTAGAATAATGCTTGTGTCCAACTTCTATTAAATACAGCTTAAAAGTGTTGCAAACTACATGTGTAGTTAAAGTTTAAAAAATCGAACTTTCATTTTGCAGTGAACCGACCGGGCACCTAACATTAAATAGGACTGTGCTTATACGTCTATTTTGTACCCAACCTAAACCATTTGAACATGTTAATTATTAGTTATTTTATTGACTGACAAAACTAACAATTTACTTTATTATTTTCGATCTGAACAAAGGAAGCCATGAACCCACTTATTTAGTTGTCTACGAGTTGCTTAGGACATACGATCAACCAGTATGTTATAGGTGAAATAGGTATCATAAGAGGTGGTTCAGGTATATAATATAAAGGTATGTGTCGGACCACAGAACGTTCACAGGAATTGAACCAAAGTTAACACTGAAGTATGTATACTGTATACTCAGTGATACGTATCAAAAGAATCAATATTTACACATGTATTCATGGTATTTAGTAGTAGACAAAGTACACGAGAAGCAGTAAACATTGGTATTTAACTTGACTACGGCAGAGATACGAAAATGCTGAACTAAAGCAAATTTCGTTGGCAAAGAAGCCCTTAAGCACACTGAAAAACGAAAGTCCCGACCAAAAAGCAAGGCAATTAGTTCAACCCTACCCCGCACACTTTAGAACCAACAATAAAACATGTGTACTGTACAGAAACGAGTATACTACAGCACGAAAGGGAGACAAGAAAAAGCTACGAATTGACTATACAACAAGGAGCAGCTTGATAGCGTTTAAAAATTTAGTCCAGCTCAGCTCAACTCAAAGTCAATTCACTTCACCTGTACAGAACCGTGTCGATCATTTCCAGGAGTGAGGTCGTGTCCCAAGGAGGACGACGGCCAATTCTGGAGATTATCCGACCATCCGCTCTCTTTATTACCTCCCGTGCCTCCCCCCTGAGGTGTCAGTTATAACAAACAACAGATTCCCAAAAAATAACTTAGCTGCGTTCCACTAATATAAGTGTATAAGTTAACTGTTATGTAATTTGATTGTATCTTGCACATAACCACTTTTCATATACTTGTATCCCAATTAACACATTACAGTAAAAACTCTTAAAAGTGCAACAATCTATCTGAAATCTTGTTCATTCAATTCACGTAAGAAAATACGAATTTCTAAACAATGTTTTAAAATTGATAACTGGATGTTTGGATTGAAGCAAGATGAGTTAATTATATGGCCTAGGATACTATTTTTTAAAGATCTGTAACTGTTACAAATATCACGACTAAAACTGTGCTAACATAAAAACTAACAATAATTACGCTTTAAGCTGTTAATGGACCACACAGAAAAGTATTAAAACGGTAGTACATAGTAAAATAACATGAAAACAGATAATGGTTACAAAAATTGTAGGCTAAAAGAAAGAACTGAAAATTAAGTAGCTAAAATGGTACATAACATTTTAAGCGTTGAGTTTTGTAACTCTTGCGCGCGTATTATTATACATTTTACAGAACTGTCAGACTCCGTTTAATGTATTATTTGGAAAGAACACAATACAAATACGTCATTGGATATAATTTGTGAAAAGTAAACAGTACGACACAAGCAATATTAATTGTACTCTGACGACGTGTGTCCACAAATGAATTGCATCTATCAGACTATAGTTATTAAGAGGCAACTTTACCCAGCCAGTAGGCTTGCTAACAACCTAAATACTCTCACTTAAACATCTAATGATGTATGCAAATATAGGACTTACCTTAGCTGATCTAGGATTGTTATGAGCCGATGTTTGATGTCTTTGTTCTCTATGCGGGGAAATCACTTCGTGTGCTGTCTGAAGGGAACCTATAGGCGTCGACTGTGGAAAAATAAATGAACTTTATTTATATTCTGAATTTTAAGTATGTGAAAGCCTGTAAAAGGGGGACCAACGACCAACACGTCAAATAAGCTCTTAGTCAATACAATAGTGTCAAATCACTTTTTCGAATTATCCACTCAATAGTATTTAAAGATTTTAATCTACTGTAACCTCTAAGCTTAATTAGGAATCTCCTGCATACGCTACTACACTGGTACGTAATAGTTCTAAGGATGAAAATTCTCACAATACAATTGGACACAGACAACTTCATTGTGCCGTCAATATGGAAGTCTGTGACTACACTACATTATTATTGCAGAGAAAGTTGACCATGAAACACGATCAAAAGTTTAATACTATATATACGAACTTTCTTTTTTAAATTCCAATAGAAACTAATCCTACTGGGAAATATGTCAACAAGCTGACAGGTCTGAGAATAAGAGGGAGATCAAGAGATCAATGCTCCCATACACGTTTAAAAACAATCGTACAACAATATTTCAAGATTGGATTGCAATACAGGTGTACAAAACAATTTAATGATTTATTGGACGGAGTTCTTTAAATAAGACAAGAATGATTGTAACAAAAGACAAAAACCTGTCCTGACTTTGTTCGTTTAACATCTGAAGGAGGTGCATGCCTTAGGAGACGCAACTGGGCGAAATTTGAAGGCTTTAATCCAATGACGAAAATTTTTAAAAGTGAAATGACAAAGGAATGAATAAAGACTAGTTTTGAATGCATTACTATTACTAGTCTTTGTCCGTCGGTATAAATAGTTGGCTAGACTCCGTAGTTTAATATTATAAAATAGAAATTTTGATTTGATAGGACAATAATCGGAGCAGTTCTATAATGAAAGACGGCTGCGTCTCACCATCGTTTTTCCCGTCCAATCGAATTCTCCATCATCTACATAGCCCTTTCTCTCAAAGAGATCGTGGAACATTCGTCTCAGGTATTCATAGTCGGGCGTTTCAAAAAAGTCCAGCCTACGTACATACCGCAAATATGTTGCCATCTCCTCTGAAAACAAATTATTAATTACACAAAACTAAGTTTTCGGTCAAAGAGCTATGAATCATCAAAAAACTAAATATGTATGAGTGAATCGTACCCGGATAGCCTTCACAGAGAGTTTCAATAGGGGTAGCTCTTTTAGTGTCACCGATCCGCTGGTAGCGTTCTTTTAAAGTTGAAGTCTTCAATCCCTGCCAGGGTAATGATCCTCGAAGAAAATACATAAACATGTGTCCTAACGCTTCCAAATCATCTCTCCGACTTTGCTCTAAGTAAAAGAGTAGTATTTTTGCATTAGTATGAGTCAATCGAAACAAACAATCGTGAAAAACATATCCATAGTCCGTACCAAAATATTTACTCATGCAGGCTAAACTTTGTATTATGTATAACCAAAAATCTTGAACGTATAGGGCATATTTCAATCCACAACTATATTGTTTTCAAGTTTTGTTTAAACTACTGCCAACAGTAACAGTGAAGACCAGAGACTTCCATACATGCATACAAAGATCAAGGTGCGGTCTCTTTCGAATACCAAAAAGCTAAACAACTAAAAAAATCCATACAAAATGGGCGCTGATTGGAAGATTAAACTTACTCTTGGAATAAAAATATTGTACATGCAAAGAGATACTGTACATGCACAGACATTTATACTAGGTACACTATAAAGAGTATCTCCAAACATTATGACAAATTACATTTCGTTGTGTTGTCAGTGTGAAAGAGACTCGTTATAAGTTATAATTATTACGACGTTTACAAAATTACAACATGACAATTGGTTCCAACAGGAACAATAATTTTATTGTTGTTGTCTTCTTACGATTTAAGTTAATTATAAAACTGATTAAGAAGTCCAAACACACTGACAACTGTTTTCTATGCGATTATCACAAAAAGATAAAGTAGCTTCATATTGTAAATTGTTTCCACTATTGATGTCAACAATAAAACATTTTAAGGGTTGTCATTTATATTGCCCTTTACATCGTATTATATATGGATAAGTAATTTTACAACTATCTTGGATCTTCATTATATCTATCAATCATTACCATGTCGTGAAAGTGCAGTGTAAAACCTAGTGCAATCCTAATCGAAACAGATAACCCAATTTTTTTAATGTAAGGACAAATAGACAAAAACAAAAATAATTTATTCGGACAAACTTGATAAATCAGTCCCCATTCTTAATGAGCTACCAGAATGACACAAGCGGTGAAAAAGCTGTATGCTAAAACCTCGTATTAGTTTCCATTATAAAAATAGAATAACCCCCTGTAACCAAGATTTAGTTTTTGACGATGCGATTTTTAGTATGCGTTGTACATTGTACATGTGCAATTAACTTCACTTAAAAAACCGATTAAGTCAATGTCATTA
>JABASC010002672.1:0-16651 GCA_019776185.1 Plutomurus gul
AGTAGCCAGCCAACCTCTGTGTACATTACCTACATTACAATTACATTGTGTCATTTCAGGAGAGAAGGAAAATCTGCTGGATATATTTACCATTCGAATTCTATGCACAATACTATAGTGCTACTCTACAGCATCCATTAGTTATGTATGCATGTACATTACTTAAACATCTCTCGAACAACACTGCCGCAGTAGTCCTGTTGCCACCACTAAAGCTAGCAGAATGCCATTTGATTGTAGTAGTACTACAGGAAGAAAGTGAGTGTATGCACCCATACATGGAAAAGTGGTAGAAAGTGGGAAGTAAAAGCTCGTCGAATCTATAGTAGAACAGAAGAGAGAACATGTCTACAGCAGAACAAGAGTTTACTTTACTACAGGAGGAAGTAAGCAAATTGGTCTCCATCGATTCACTCCCCATTAGACTACTATTCAGTATCAAGTGTGAAAAATTTACACAGAATACTAAGCAAACGAAGAATTCTCTCTCCACTCTACAACTAACTAAACTAAACTTCCGTTTTAGATTCCACCAGTATACTACGTACATATACTGCAATGTGCATATATACACGAGTACTAAAATGTATTTTCACGACAGGACGCTACTTGTGCTGTTTCTATACAAGCGAGAAAATGTATCACATTCATGTAAAGCTTCATTTCATACTCTCATTCTCATTTGCTCTCCTTCGGATTTTCTGATTGTGAGTCGTCGTCGTCGACGACGACACGGCGACGGCAGGCAAGTTGAGTCAGTGCAATAAACCTTCAGCAGAAGTATATACAGACGACCACCATCAACACTAAAGTAAAGAGAATTCCAATTTCAACATTCAAATGAAGCAGACAATGTTTCCTGAACGCACACACTCTGTCGCCACTACACTACACTATACACACCAGTACCATGTGAACAGATTATGTGAACTGCATTACATGAATATTCCTACTTGCAAATTTGAGAATCAACGTAATACTTACTCGCCTGATTATATGTATCTGTGGCATCATTCTTGCCTAATACTACTACTAAGTATGTGTACCTATGTATATATAGCGTGCATATACAACTCTTCTCCGCCTTTATTTACTTACGTACGAGAAATTAGCTCATTGTGCTAACATAGTAGCATGTAGTCTAGTATGTAGTACGTACATACACTGAGCTGTCCCTTGTGTCTTGTTATTTGTAGTTCATTGTGCAGGACAGGACTCTTTCTCTCGACAAGGAATTTCGATAGAATCCTGTTTTCATACTATTACGCATAGTCCGTATGCAATGAAACTTCACGGCCGATCTTATTTGTAATGTAACTAACAGTGGCCATTTAATTACTGATGCAATACAAATACTAAGTATCAGAGCAAATTAAATAGCTTCTGTTGTCCTGTCCTTCTAAATAACCATTACACTATATTAGCAGCCACTGCGGCGCGGAGTGATACTATAGGCAATTAAATTCAGCAGATTCCTATAAGGTGGAGACTCGCTTGCGAAAAATTAATAGGGTTGCAGGGATATGTTTTTCTGCAATTCAAGGAGACTGACTGTGTATATAATGTGAATACCTACCTAAATGTAATACACTAGTAGTGCAGCAGGCCAAAACGTCTATTTAGAAAAGCTTTTCAGAGAGAAAGAGGGGGAATGTTCCTGTCTCAGGAAAGAAAATTAATCGAGAGCTTTGAAATGTTAATGATGGAGATTAGCTAGTTTTTCAGCATAAATGACTTTTAAATTTAAAGCTGTGGTCGTCGTTTCTGGTTTCACTCTCATTTCATTATGCACTCATAAAATTTGACTCACTTGTGGGTGGGTGCTCTTAACTTATAAGAAACTCACAATCACTGTCAGCAATATATATACGAAATGGCACTGAAAATGCATACTTACTCACAGATTATTTAGTTTGGAGCTATCGAGGAAAGATGAGCAGCAGCTGTGTGCAATGTAAGTAGTTAACGTTCAAATATCTGTAGGTGTATAGTAAGATGTGTAATGTAGCGCGTACTACACGGTCCTACTATCTACATACGCACAGTTTCTCCATTGCACGAGGCATGAGGAATACGGCAAAACGGTAAAAAAGTGATGCTACAAACTTTTCCTCGAAAGATAAACATAATTCGACTCCCATAGTATATAACGTGGTTTGACAGTCCTATCTGACATTTCCGCTGAGAGGTTAGAATCGTTATTACTACTTTTAATTTCTTTTCCACACAGCTCCAATGCAGAACTAAATTGGACTAATATATACATGGTGTGTGACGTGATGCTATCTAGTAAATTGTGTCTGCTGAATTAATAGTACTATTTATAAGGTGAATACAAACATGCCACACTCTTATATACATACAATGTGTAGGTATAGCGATTTATATTTTATAGTGTACTTGTATCGCAGCATTACTTATTATGTGATATAAGTTACGCTTTCACGCTACTTTTGTTTTTGTTGTTATGTGGCCCAGGCCAACACACTGTTGGGGATCCCGAGTATGTTGTTGTACGGTGCGCACATAAAAACTGCGTTGACAACGGTGGTGCAAATTCTCGTAAGTAGTAGTAGTAGTAACAAATACTTAATGTGATACGTACGTTGCTCTTTCGTTTCGACTCTTCTAAAGCCCAATGTGTGTACACTGTACATATGTATGTGCTGCTGCTTTGTAAGACTGTCACAAGTGTCTTTGTAGGAGAGAATGGAGAGAAAGGGAGAAGAAAGCCAAAGCCAGCGAATTTCTTTTTTCATTTCTCAGCAGTAGTTTCAGTGGGCGATAAGAGCGCTTCGTACAATTCAGGAAGGACAGCGTACGCACATAAAACGCATTTCCCACACACAATGCATTATAATAGAATTCAATGCAATATCTGTAAGCATTTTTTTATTAGAATCTTAAGGGAAACTTGTGTCTAAATACAATCTTGGTTTTTTATCGTATTTGTGTGTCTGTGTGCATTACTATTACTACTGCATAGTATATAAGAAGCCGCTGAGCGAGAGCGTGTATTGCATTGTAATGTAATGTGCAGTAATATCCTGTCTGAGTAGTTTACAGCAGTAAAAGTTCCCCACACTCACAGGAACCGTAAGTCTCACACAAAGCAAAGGCCAACGGAAGGCAAGTGTGAAAAATAAGAATTGGAAAATTTAAGACTTCATTTTAAGTGCCTTAAATTACAGTTCTGGTTTTGGTCTGGAGCCAACTAACGATAACAAGTAGTGAAGCTACCCGAAACACACATACATAGTCACAAGCACTGTGCTACTATGTGATAGTACCAAGTAGATGCGCTGGACGGGTGGGTGAGAGGAGGTTCTCCTCTCTGTGTGTGTCTCATGATGAAATAATGTAGGAGAGAGGAAAGCGAGAGTGAAAGAGTAATATAATAATACTAATATAAAGAACATGACTAGGTAACTCAAATAAACTCTCTTTGTTCCGAGCAAAACAGAAATCTCGCCTGCCCTTCCTTCCTTCCTTCCTCTGGTCGTGAGCAGATCTTCGTTGCAGCAGCATGGAAGCACAGAAGGTAGACAGAGAGCAAGAGAGTTCACTTTTCAATCTGTGCGTGTATATAGTCTGGATAGTAAGTAGTATGTGGGAATGAGACTTACGATGACATTTTCCGGAAAAGCTACATTTTCCCAGAGCACTTGATCTTAAAATTCTAACCTTTTTTACGCTCATGACCATGACGTGAGTGTCTGTAAAGTAAATGTCTTCAGCACTCCAATAAAACTTATTGTTTTACTTTACTTTTCGTCTGCAGAAATTTATGACACAGTTACATTACGCATTTTTTAGAAAAGACTCTCTTCTGTCATCCAGTGTCCCTCAACTGCAGCACAACGCTTTTAACCGAACCTATTTACGCTGCTAATGCTGTATTGCCTAGATTGCATTAGTAAATCATTGGCTGCAGTAGTAAAACCCTTATACGAGAAGAATATCATTCAAGCTTTTCTATACTTTTCTGGAGTTGAAATAGGTATTATTATTGGAAAACATTTGCCAATGTCACTTGCTTTACTACCCCTGCTTTGTATAATACATACTAGGAAAAAGTCTTGTTATTGTTTTGCCTTGCTAACTGACTTGCCTTGACTTAACAGTGAGCTTGAGTGGAATTGCTGTGTATTAGGTTAATGCAGTGAGCTCACCGTCGCTGCTGTGCACACAGATTGTGTGCACGCTATCAGTTATACTGTTATGCAATGCTGCTCGTACTTCTGCTACTGCTGTAATGAACAAATACAAATGATCTATTTGAGCCAAAAATCCTTTTTCGTGCGGTGCCAAAATTTTGAGTAAATAGTCCTTCTCTGGCCAAAATCTTCAATAAAACCACGTCCAATGAACTACGACAGAGAAAAGACAAGAGAGAGACACGACAAGACGAGGAACTCCACTCGACAGTAAATGATACGAGTGGTTTCCTTTTCTTTGTAGTTGTCTCTCTGCCTGAGTTCTAAGTAGTGAGTAACGAGTGTATACGGACAAAATGTACATGCATACCACTGGCGCACAAAGAGACAGCGCTTCTGTGTGTCTGTGTGTATGTGTAAAGTGTACAGCAAAATAGTATAGGAGAGAGATCCCTTTGGTCTTTATTTTGTAGTCGATAGTGGAGAACTGTATACACACTCATCTGCACTGTAGTCTGCTGTAGTGTAGTGGTAGCAGTAAGTGTACGGTGCAAGATGAGACCATAGACACTTGAGTTTAAAATAAAGCACAGGCTATTTGCTCTGAATTCCTTGTGGCAAGACTCCAGAATAGTGAGATAAAAATAAACTCGAGTGTAACGCTACTCAAGTCCGCATCAACTTCACTCTCGCATACTCTAACACACGTACAACGTACACTTCACAGGAAAAACTGCAAATGTACACAAACAGAAACAGAGAGGAACAGATGAACTGGAGAGAGAGAGCGAAGAGACAGTAGTGAGAGAGAGAGAGAGAGAGAGAAATGTTTTACAAATTCAGTCGAGTCGCATTAAATTACGGTTTGCACTGCAAAAACTGATAGGATTATAGTCTGCACTCATATCAGGTATGCACTGTGTACTACTAGCAGGTAGTGCAGTACTATGTATAAGATGGAAATAGAAGTTAGTAGTTATCCACTAGAAATAGTAGGTAAAGGATGATTCCTGTGTATAGTTGTATAAATGCAAAAAGAGAGAGTAATGCATATGCTGGTGCAAGATCGTTAACTAGTTCTACGAGAGACTCTATACTCTGGCTCATTCATTTAATATCATTCTATGGGAATTTTATGACACGAGACACGTAGCGACAGTCGCATTCAGTGAAGTGCACGAAATATTAGGTACAAAGAAAGATCGTCGTGTGTGCATGTGGGTTCGCCTACCCCGCTGCTTCACACAGATTATACACATAGTACAGAGTACACACTTTTATTTATACAAATATATTTCTATAAGAGAAGGAGGAGTAGGAGGAACGATGTCATCTGCGAAATACGCCAAGTCTCTGGCTACAAACAAGCACAACAATAGACTAGACGGTAATGGAACAAAGAGCATGTTTATTATTACTATTGTTACGATTATTGTCATCTTTCGACTCTATTCCCTTAACTTTAACAAATACGACTGACTACATACCAAGTACTACTAAACCATCTATATACTTTTGAAGTATATCTCGTGTATACTGGTATATAGTGGTAGGCATGTATTATTATTTATATAGTACACTTTTCGGTACTACAAAGCAGTAGCTCAGAGATGTAAGTATTTATACACTTCCTCAGTAACCGTCCTCTTTGTACTATTTCTGCAAGTAATATTTTATGTAGGTATCCATCTTTATTGTTTCACGGTATGCAAAATAGTCTGCCTTTAGCTTTACTGGCGCACATTTCTCTCTCTGCCTACCTCTCTACCACTCTATCTTTACTTGTTCTTCTAGTTCCACAGTTCCACTCAAGTATCAATTGTGAGGAAGGAATCCTCTACTTTATTTTATGAATGTAGAGAACGGCAGTCTGTTACTGCTCTGGATATGTGGCGTCTTGTTCGACTCCACTCTCTAAATCGACATACTCCCACATAATCTCTCTCTCTCTGCATACATGCATTACATAAAAGTCTAGCTTGTAGTACTTTGGAGCTAGCTTTTGCTCTTCCCAGCAACTTATCAATTGGATTTTTCCGTGTGGACTATACAGAATTTTTTATTTTAAATGGTAACATAATTGGATTAATAAGATTAACTGGAGAAATGAGATTGGTGTGCACGGCAGGTCAGCAAAATTGTAGTAAATGGTTTAGTTGTTACAATTATAAACATTATTTTGTTTATGGTGTGCCTCACGCATTAAGAATGGTGAGACGAAGGGGAAAGCCTAAAACATCTATAAATGGTTAATATTTTGAATACGAAAACGGTGAAAAGGGTTCAGCAGGATAGTAATCATTCAATACCTGCAAATCTTCATGTTTACATTAAATTTTTCATAATGTATTGCCTAATTACATAAATTTTCATGTATTTATCTTTATTTACCGAATTTGTGTACTTTTGTAATTTAGTACATCTTTAAACATAATAAGTATACGGTTGTGAAGTACTACATCGGTCTACTTTATGAAGAAAAGATGTGTATTAGGTAGGGGAGACTGGGGACAGTTGTCACATGGGGACATTTGTTATACGCTTATATTTTTGCGTTAACCTTACTTTAAATTCGCAAAAATTGAAATTGAAGACCCACCCATCCATTTGTACTTGTAAACGAAGTTTGGCAGTTATCGGTCAATTTTTGCAGTTGGCATGAAATACAGGGGTTACTCAGATAACGTGGAACTAGTCTTACCTGCCAAATTACAAGTTCAGTTTTCGTCTGTGTATTTTCGGAGTATTCTATATGTGTTCTTCACCTTTTTCTGATATAACATGTAGTCTTCGCTTCCACGATTCGAAAACTTGGACACATTTTTCAGGGGTAATCCTTGACCACTTCTCGAAGCACTTTGCGAAGGCTCTTCAACGTTGTAGCCAACCGTTTCCCTTATGTTTGTTTCAAATGACCGAAGCCGTTGAAGTGTGACACAGGACAGAATTATTCCCATAAGAATTGATTGTTTATGCAAGCACAGTATTTTTACAGTATATAACAACTCTTCCCATGGGTGGGGACAGTTATATGGGGGTTGTTATAATCTCACTTTTTTACATTCAATTAATTTGTGCTTCCACCTTGAATAAATAAATTAAATAAAAAACATGATAATGTGCACAGATATATTTTACATCTTTGTGCAATATCACTTCATTTATACCACACAAATTTTGGCTGGGAAAATTCACTGAAAAAAGTATAACAACTGTCCCCAGTCTCCCCTATATATATTTTCTTCATTAGTATTCATTTCTTAAGAGCATCCTGAATGCCGAGAAAGGAGCACAAGTCAAAACAGCCACCATTAGAGAGATAGTGCAGCGCTAAGAATAGAAGAATGGATGAAATTATTACTCTTAATTTAGAATCAGAGCCAGAAAACTCCCAAGGAATGCTAAATAGCTTTCCGTGTGTACTCCGGACATTTTAATGCTTGGAGATAATTCGAAAATATATTTTCATCGAAGAAAGCCCACTCGGCACATTTCCTTGACTTTTCTTGTCTCCTCTCTGAACTTGTTAACTGCTTAATAGAATGCTTCGCCGCGATTCCACACGTCAGAATACATATATAAGTACATAATACAGAGCTCTACTTTACACTAGGAGGTCGTAGATGAGAGGTCGCGTACGCAGCAGGCCAACCCAAAGTCTCGTCGAATTATGCACTACTTTTCATTTCATTTCTCGCTTCCCTATTGCCAACTATAAAATTTCAACGGCTCAAAACCATCTCACTCACACACAGCATTAGGTATATATTACTTTGAGTAGTACATAGGTACTAAACTGTTTATAGATAAATACATACATTCATTCAATCTAGTATATGTGTGCCTAGTGGTATTTAGTAGGGCATATTTTATATATGCATACTACAGTGGATAGATAGGAATGCAGTAGACAGGAGCCAGTGCACTGCATTTATGGCTTTCTAATGTGTATCTGCTACTACGTGCAATATAAATGGAAATATCCTACAACAATGAGAGAACATCTCAAAACTATAAATGATAAATACAGATATCATTATTTCTCATGTTTATCTTGCTCTTAAAATTACAAGGGAGGATCCTGCTGTCCCTACATACTAATGTCTATATAAATATATTCTAGTATCTGTTCAGCTAGTAGAAGCAATTACGATTGCACGGGAATTCTTTACACATTGCATTGAAATGGTGAGCGCATGAGGTCAGGTCATGGCAAAAAGGCGCGACTACTAAACGATAAGCCCAGGCATTACACATTTGTGCTACTGGTCGGAGGAACTGCTGCCTGTAAAGTACTACACCCACTACATACTACGAGTAGTCACATTCTCTACAGATTCGATGTGAAAGTTATATACTGATGCTACCCTCGCTCATATATTTATATACAGAGAGAGTGAGAGAGAGGAGTCTACACAAACGCACATAAAACAAATGGGAAGACAAATGCATTAGGGCTGCTGCCTCACCCATTTCAGCTTACTAGACCAATTTGGCGAGTTCCTAACACTATGAAATAATGGACGACGGACTAGTACACGGAAAGTGTGGTGGTGGTAGAGATTCCCGAGGAGAATTATGTAAGCTAATAATTTTGTACTTAACATTGCATATAAGGTCACTAGGAAAATTAAATGACTTGTCCCTTTTTACTAGTGAATTATAAAGTAATTCAGTGCAATTCAGCGGTGGAAAGTTTGCGCGAAAAGATGAATCGACTCTGACTAGTCGACCTGGTTTAATAATAGCAGTCCTTGTACTTTGTACCTTGAATAAGGACAAACCTGGCCAAAGAGAAAGTTGAGTGAAAGTGGATGAGGTTTTCTATAGTGGATTTTGAGATTGGAGCTTAACTCTCATCATAAAGAGAGCCGGAAAAGTTGTAGGCCCATTCTAACTTAATTCTCAACTTTGTCACAACAAGTCGGCAGAGAGAAGTGAAAGCATTAGTGTGTATATGTCTATTGTGTATATAGTAGTAGTAGGTGGTAGGAGAAAGCCGGTGAAAGTTGCAGGTAGTAAAGGATGATGAGAAACAGAGGTAACTAAATACTACTAAAAGAGTACATAGCAGCAGCCCAGTGCCCTACCTATTTGTTTTACGAGCACGACCACCACACCACAAGTATTGCCGAGCCTCCTAAAAGACAAGAAGACAGCCAATTTGATTGCAGTCTATACATACTTATGTGTAGTTAGTTAGTGAGTAGTAATGTCTGATGATAACAAAAGTAAAAGTGTAGGGAAATAATCGCGCACAGCGAAAGGCAATGAGGAGTAAAGAAATATGGAGACAAAAATGGCTCTTTTCATAGCCATCATACTCTCAGCACGAGTTGATAGCCTCACGAGGACCATAAGAAAGGAGTAATGGGCTCTCTTTGTGCTCTCACTCTTGTCTTGACTTCAGTAGGAGCTGCAATCGCTACCACCACCGTTTTCTCTTCTATCTGCTATGGAAGGACAGTGTAGTCTTCTTACTGTGTGTGTGTCTGTGTGTCTGTGTGAGCTCTACTCTCAAAGTCAACCAACAATAAACTCGTCCACCTCCACTTATGATGATATATCTGCCTAAGTAAGTATACAGATACAAACACTGCCACTTCTCTTTTTGCCGCTGTTTCTGCTGCTGTTTCTATTACAGCACACAGGATATGTTTTTTTCACTTTTTCCTGAAAAAATTCCCTCTTCTCTCTGATGAGGTAAGAGAAGCAGATAAGATAAAGTCCAGAGTTATTATTTACATAGGAAAATATGCAAATAGCCTCCATAAGGTCGTTTCATCTCACTTGACTCGACTTGACTAGCGGACCATTTATGCGCAGACTGCTCACTCTCTCCCTCTCTCTCTGCCTCCTTATCTTTAATCTATTCTGACTTTTTTTTGCATTCGAGATAGTAAATTGTAATTCCCATGCAAGCTCATTGTGTATACTATTTTAGTGTGTGTACAGAGTACAGGGTATTTATATAAGAGTAGGTGGAGAGTAGCAGTAGATGAAAACTTGGCTTGCAGTCTTTTAGGGATATTTACTGCTAATTCTCTACATGATTTAAAGCTTATTAAGAGGATGTAGTCATTAATCTCTGTGTCACCACACCAAAACGGCCCACTACTCACTTCTACTACCAAGACAAGTATTTAAAGGGCTATATGGTATTGTAGTTAGTCACGCGGAGAAAGGTGACAGCAAAAGTAAAGTAAGCCTATAAAGGAATGTACATAAAAACAAAGAGAAAGAGAGTGGTTGTGCATAGTTTTTAAGTCGCCTCGAATTTTCGTTGGGTAAAATGAATGTCTCGTTAGCATTCAAACTCTCTAAAGATTAATTTCTAAAAGGAGAGCTAGGCGTGACAATAATATGTTCGCTTCAGAGAAAATTACCATACTCAGAGTGAATACATTTTATTAGATAGATGTCTACGAGAGAGAGAGGATGGTAGAAAAACTTTCGTTCTCCTTTGCGATTGGTCAAAGTACAAGTCAAGAGAATATGCAACTAAACCGCTGAAAGAGTAACTGCTCCCCATTTACTAATATTAAAACGCTGCTCTGCGTTGGACTTGGGAAGTAGGCATTTGAAAGTAAGTGGTTGAGAAATGAAAACCTTTTTTTACAAAAGGGTGACTGAAACTACATGACACATGTAAAGTTAAATCTACTAAAGGCACACAGAGCGTAAATTGTGATAGTGAACTTTCCTACACTGAAAAGACTCCACCATGAAATATTTCCAACTTCTGCACTCGGGAGAGGTTTGTAAAAATGTAACCCTTTCTTCTGATATTTATTTTTATTAACTGTAACTACAAACCGTGTAGCTCATTCCCTCGAAATATATTAAGTCGATGGCACGACGCCTTTTGAAAATAAAATATTATTAATTATAAATTCAAATAAAACAAAACAGATAACGCCTCTGTTTCAGCGTCAGATTCTGTTCAGCAAGATAGATAAAGGAAATATTACACCTTGTAGGTAAATACTTACCATTAGAGGTAAAAATAAGTCATGATACAGTAAAGTACAATTTGTTACAGAAATTAATAAATTGAAGGGTTCATGTGGTTAATAAATATTACAATGTAAAATATTACGATTTCTCGCTCGATCTCGCAAAATGTTTACATCCATTTAAAGAATTAAAAATGAATTTGTAGGTATATACAAAATCATATTTCTTTCTCATTTAAATTAAAATTGAGGAATCTAGCGACAACTTCAAATCAAGATGAAACCTAGATTAAAATACGTGTTGTAATAACTAAATTATACTGTAACGAAGTAAGCAGTGCGTAGCCCTCGCATAATATTACATTGATATATCCAGGGTATTCGACCCATGCATAGATGGGTCTTCGGTTTCGGGCAAAACCCGACCCATTGGTTTTTGGAACAATGTAGAATGGAGCAGCTTGTAGTTACATTCAAATCTATTGAAAACCAAAAAACCCACGAGTAAGCATTATTGGTTCCCTGAATAAATTTATATTTACTGTTACTAAAATATATCTTCCAAAACTTCAAATTAAAAGAAATTAAAAGTTTTAATAAAGTTCAATTTAAAGTATCCAGAGTTATAGTTAATAAAAATAAGAAATGCTACATCTGCGAAAATCTTAGAAAATTTGTTGCAGTTTATGGAAATTGCCACTCTCCGTCTCCACTGCAGTTGGAAATTGTTTTTTGAAGGAAACGTTCCACATTTGGAAGCTTTCTCGGTTCCCCACATCAGCATTAAAACTCGTGTCCACTAATAGTCAGTAAGTCACTACGCAGAACTAACCAAGTTGCTTGTCTTGGCCAACTGAAGAATAAAGAGCAGCGAACGGCTCGAAGGAATGAATTACTTACGTTTTTGTATGTACGACGGTCGGCAGTTTAACATTTTGTCTATTTATGTATGTACTAATGCCCGCTTCTGCAGCTAACTACTCTATAGTGAAGTCAAGTATAGCATAGGACAGTGTCAAGACAGTACGCTACATTATTGTACAATAATAATTTATCAAGTGAGAAAAACTTTCTCTTTCTCTCCTTTCTCTCTCTCACTCTCGCGCTCTCTCTCAACCCCGTATCTTAGCTCGCGCACGCTGTGTCCATTTGTGTTCAGCATTTTTCATTTTTTCCTCCGCTCCTCCCGCTCCACGATAATATTTTGCACTGCTTGCAGAAAAATCTTTGCAAAAATGAAACGTCTGAAAACTTAGCCACACAGAAATACTCCCACTACTTATACTATAATATCTAATACATACATGCATGCATAACGTAAGTAGTGGTAGCATAGTTTACAGTATCTGTCTAAAACATAAATAGCGGGAGCAAGTGTTCCATCCCTCCCCGCACAATTCATCTTTCCATATCTTTCTCCGCTCAGCGAACTACTTGTACAGTAGTAGGCTCCAGAGAACGTACAAATCAGGCAATAATACAATGAATGTAACTTATAGTCTCCCACTTATACATAACTCGCATCTACAAGTGGGATGATGAGTCTCTGTGTGTGCAACCAGCACCAGAAGGCTTCAATTTCCACCACTGAACAATCGTATTATTTCTCTACGCATTACAATATTACTCTCTCTCTTATAAATATTATGCACGAAGCTATTATATAGGAGGAGAAAGCGCTACTACCACTGCTAATAAGTACAAAGTAATTTTCTCTCCCTTTAAACTATAGAATGCCAAAAAGATACCTACTACTTCATTTTCGTTCATACTTTGAACTTTTCTCACAGGACAACATTCACCAGAGAAACATTTCCGATTCTATTCACTTTCTCACAGATTATTTCGTTTTACTTTCATTTCAATTCGTTTGGCTTGTTTGTCTCCTCTTCCTTCCCATCCCATTCCAGCTCTTTCTACCCTACACGCTTATAAAAGCATGTTATTTAATTTAAGTTGGGCAAAACATTCATGCCTCTCTCTCCACTGTTCTAAACTACAGCAGCACCACTCTCTCTCTCTCTCTCTCTCAACTAACAACAGTATTACAAACTTAACTCTATGAGTTATATGTTCAGTAAACCAAATCAAAGAGCTAATAAGACACTGGAGAAAATCCGACCACCCAACGCTCCTTTCATGCTTTCTCTCTTCCGTCCCTTTTACAGTTACGCAACTATTGCCTGCCTCCTAAATACGGACATTTCTTCGACTAAGGTTGAGTTGACGTGGGTGTGACGATATACTCCTCGCCGTACTTACGCAAAGAGAAAGAAAGTCTAAGCTCATTCAACTCAACAACTACATCGCAAGGGCAAGGCAAGAAATCTGTTCGAATCTGCTTCTCCTCTTTCAATTCAATTCACTGGATCGTTCGAACCAGCCTTTATCTATGGCTCCAATCGATAATTTGTTTTCTACAAAAAAGCTCAATGTTACTTAGTTTGCTTAAGAAGAAACGACACAGTCCTAAAATTAGACAGTATAAGCAATTGTGCACAGCCGAAAACCCACGCACAACAACAAAGCCAGCAGGCAGAAAAAAGAGCACGACCACATAGGGGGAAATGAAATACGAAGTGATTGGACTTGATCTAACAATAACTAACAATAATTCTATGTATTTTCATTTCCTACTACGACAATTTCCAAAGAGAGATGCTACATCTTGCCTACTACAAGTAGATTATAGAGATTTCCACTAGTTCTCTCTCCCTATGATTTACTATTGTAGTAGTAAATCATATACAAGTGATAATGCTGAGAGAACTGGTCGTAAATGAGTCAGAGCTAAAAAGAGCGGACTTGGTTCTCCGCTAATTTTTTCTGCTGCAGTGGCCAGAGAGAGGAAACCCAACGGAATTCAAGCGACGAGGACAATAAACCGGAAAATCCTTCAGACATCCGCAATCTTTCTCCTATACGGGGATACAGCTATAATGTGTGCAATACTACAGTGAAAGCGGCCACACACACACACAGTGAAAGTTACGCATCAACGACAGTGGTGAAAGAAAGCAGATCGTGAAAGATAGTAGGGATAATCTCAAATGAGGAGAATACGGATGAGTACGTACATCTGCAGTGGTGGTAGAAGAAGAAGAGCACCACAGAGTAGATCGTGTGAATCTCTGTGCCGATTGAATTGAGTCGTCGGCAAAAAGTGAAAGAACACGCTAAAGTGGACAGTAGATATACTTAGTAAATAGGGCGACAACCGAATCAAAGAGAAACATGAATATCCCTATACTTCTTTTTCACTGAACACACACACATACGCAGATACACAGACACATACAAAACAACTGTTCAATTTTTCCGAAAATATTTTCTCCCTAACATTATCATCGTATGCTCTGGCAAAAATACACATTATCTTTCATAGGGAACCATTATGAGAGTTCAACTTCAATACAACAACAACAACAAAAACCGAGAGCAAAAGTCGACAAAACTCTATCTACACACAGGATTCAAATGTTTACAAATTCTGCTCTATATAAAATGAATATTTCTCCTCGTAGTTGTAGTAGACAACTTTCTCCCATTCTCGTGTTCTTAGTACTACACATTGAAAGCTGGAAAATACAAATAGTTCTTTCTGTACGGTCAGAGTAGCGTATAAGTTTTGCGTACTACTACTACTACTACTCGTAGTAGTTTTTTTGTGCTGTTTCACTTAAATTTGCCAGTGCTGTTCTGCACTGTACTGTTGTTGTATTGGTGAGTAGGAGTGCAGTTGGATTGTGCGACTTGCGAACATGAGGCGAATAATTCAATCATAAAAGGAGACTTTTCTCATATTTCCCGAAAGGAAGGAAAGAGAGAGAAAGGAATCTTTGTGAATTCAAGGGGCGCAAGATTTTTTTCTCCGCTAACAGCAGTAGTAGCATAGTAGTCGCTCGACTCGCTCTCTTGTTCTTCCAGCAGTCTTCCTTCATTCTATCCGACATTCTGTCTATGCTTATAATATATACACATAAATTTATGATACTTTACTCCCTGTTCCTTCCTATTACTAGTACTATGTAGCTTGTAGTACATAGCCGCACACAGTTGAAACTGAAGAGTAGCAGTTCGAGTAGTAAACTACTAAATGTAACAGTCAAGTTACTGGAAATAAGGTAATGTATACGATCATACATTGTATCTCTCTCTCTCTGTACGAGAAACTAACGGCATAACCGTGAATGTATATTTATAACTGGGGCTGCTCTTCTCTGTCTAAGAGAGTAACTCGGAAAAATCTTATCTTGTCGTCTCCTCTTCTCGTCTTGTCTTGCACGGCGAGCGTGCGGTGGTTCCTGTGTAGTTTCCGAGTGTCCTTATCGTCATTGTACACCACACACTACGATCTACCTATTTACAATGTGTGTGTGTGTGTGTGTGCCCAGCACTGTTACAAAAGAGAACAGCAGAGCACACAGTTTTACTTACTAGTGAAATATCTAGGTCTTCATGTCTTGTCGCGTTCCTCTTGTCTTCACTTTACTTTACGTTATGTATTTCCTGTATTATGAGATATGAAATGAAAACAGCTCTCGCTTTACGTGAATTTGTATTTACAATGTTTTCGTATTTCTTCGGTGAGCTAGGAGGGCACACGGCTAGAGAGAAAGTCTGCCTATATGTGCACTGTGTAGTTGGAAGAGCCAGTGAGGCAAAGGAAAATAGAGCCGGGCATTACATTAATCTCTCAAAAGTATGTACGACTTGTGTGTAGGTACAGTACACACGACAATATGCATCGATACACTTATTCATCATTCGAAGAAGAAAAGCAAGAAGCAGTTCAGGAGGAAAGCCTCGAAGAAATCCCTTTCTCTCTGCCGAGAAAGGAAAGGAAGAAGAAAGCGAGTTGGGGATCAGCGAGCGAATTGCTCATAAAGAGGTCGACTTGACTTCGTTTCACTTGACTATCCAGCCAGGCCACGATTAATAATACACAACAACTGCACATTGTAGTCACATTCTCAGTAATACAACAAATCCATGGCATGTATTTATAAAGCACAGGCACAGTTGTTCGTAGAGAAGAGCCAAGTCTGCTCAACTATTTCATCTTCCATTTCCAAAACGGAAAATATTAATTTCAATTTTTCACATGGCTACCTACTAAAATGTAGTTTCTAAGTACGCATACTATTACATGCATGACGACGTATAACATCCTGAGGAGGAGTCTGCTGTGATGTACTAAATGAATTTGAATTGAAAATTATCTTAACAGGCTTTTGTGGGTTCGAATGTTCATTGTTCATCAATTTTAAAGCATTTTATTTAAATTAAAAGTTAATAGATCTAGGTGTGAATAAATGTGATGATAACGGTAGTCAAAATATTTAAATGTGTTAAAATAGAATTTAAAATTACACACATTTAATAGATGAGAATTACATCGTTTGTTCACTGTACTACATATACTTTGATATATTTGCGATCCTATAAAGTTTTAAAACTTACCTACAAAATAAATAGAATTAAATGTATGCATGTAAATATGTATAAGATGTGATGAAAAAGTATCAAAATAAATTT